>JAFVLL020028163.1:0-50656 GCA_021397915.2 Tor tambroides
GGTACCCCCCCCCCCCCCCCAAAAAAAAAAAAAATGTTTGATCACACTTTATTTCACAATTAATTTACAGTTCTCGCAATTAACCAACAATTACCTCCAACTTTTGCATACATAAACTCCTAATTTGCTGCTTATTATTAGTTAGTAAGGTAGTTGTTAAGATTAGGATTAGGGATGTAGAATATGGTCATGCAGAATTTGTGCTTTATAAGTACTAATAAACAGCCAATATGTTAATAATAGGCATGTTAATAAGCAACTAGTCAATAGTGAGAACTAGTCCCTATACTAAAGTGTTACCAACAGTTTTACATGACTATTATTCTATTTCAGGCTTTACAGGGTTAAGAAACTTGAGCTCAAATGCTGTTGCCTTCCTCACTGTGTGTGCTGTGAATGTGAATGAGGAAATACAGAATGAAATACAGGTGAAAAGTCACACGAGAGGAGTCCACTATCACTCTGTGACTGGCTCATTACGCTTGCAGATTTGATAATGCTCACCTCTCATGCTCAAAATGCTCTGCGAATCAGCCTGAATGAGTCAAACTAGTGGAAATGGACAAACTATTTACAAAGTAAACCACATGTTCAAATCAAAATTAACTTGATCGATGAGTGAGCTGGTTTTCCAGTAACACTGCGCAAACATCAAAGTTAAATGCACCATGAATTTGAATAGAACTAAAAACCCAACACAGAGGCAACTTTACCTCATCATTTCATAAATTCAACACACACCACTGACGCCCTATAAAGTCAGAGCTTAAAAACATCCCATCCCATTAGCCTCAGTGCTCAGCCACAATTTACCAGCGTGAGTTTCCACCCTGAAATTAAACCCGAGTGAATGTGTTGTCTGCCGGGTCGGAGCGCTAAAACAGAGAAGCGTGAAAAGAATCCATTTTAGCCTTGATTTTTAAACTCCTTACCACTCCAGCTCACTTTCTTGGGCTCCTTGAAATAAAATCTTTCCAGGAACTTTAATTACTACCCACAAAAAAATTGCCTTCAGCACAGATTTTTATTTTTTTTTCATTCCCTGCATCCATTGAGGATAACAAACAGGCTAATGGGACGAACTCTGGCGCAGAGCTGGAACTCAATTAAAGCAAGAGGAAGTGAGAGTTCACCGGGCCGCTACGAGTAGATTAGGCCTTTCCAGAAATAAAAAGCCACCAAATGAATCAAACACACGGTCAAATATTACATGAAATGGGGGTCAGTATGATACGTTAATACCACTGCGCCTGACGCTGCATTCTGTGTGGAGAATTTCTCATTTTCTCTCATGGCTTGTGATTTTGCTTTCAACACAATTCCCGCTCCACATTTGCATGGATTTACACGCGGGGTTGGTCTCTTAAGTAGATTAAGACTCAGAAAGGTTGAGGGAGGGGAGCTGCTTATGCCAGTTTTACGGTCAGAGATGCCAGCCTGACATGCATTCAGCTGGTGCAGAAGTTTTTGAAGCTTGTGCGACCTTTCATTCTCATTCAATGAAAGCATATTTTGACTAAGGGCTATCAAACTCTGAAAATTGATAAAATAGCATCATAAAAGTACAATTAAACACATGTGCTTTATTCTGAATTCATACGAAATATAGGGGCTTGTATACTGAAAATTGTATTGCTCTTCTACAAATTAACGTTTGGTTACATATTGTTTGCTATCTTTGAGCCCAATCTATAGTAAGACATCTTGTGATAAGTTTGACCTTATGAAAAATAAGTACACTTTTTAGCATACTTTTAGTAGATTAGCTTATTACAGAAATCTTCATTGAAAGATTATACTTAAGTGTAAAGTGAACATAATGTTTCCAGACACTAAACTGCATGTTAATTAGAATTACTATATATATAAAAAAAATGTAGGTAACACTTTATTTTAAGGTGTCCTTGTTACACATTATCTTCTTACTATTATAATAACAATAAATTATGCATAATTAGATGCAAGTAACCCTAAGCCAAACCATAATCCTTACCTTAACCATATAGTAAGTGCATGTAGTTAATTAATATTATTCAGTAATTAAATGTATAAATACACTGTAACAAGGATACCTTAAAATAAAGGGTAACCAAAATGCATTATAGTTTGTTTATAATAAATTCAATTAGCTGAAATTTAAAATGTTTTTGACTCGCTTAAGTAAGATGCAAGTACATCTTTTTTTTTTCATAATCGCTATTTCAGAATTATTTCTATTATCTTAGAAATATGCTTACAGTGTATTGCTGAATGAATTGACAAGCATTTTAAGATAAACTAAAATATACATTAATGTCATTTCTATTGAAACTTGTTTGTCATGCGTTTGAATTTGTAATTACACATGTACAGCAATGATGAAGTTGCAATTTAGTACATTTGAAATATATTAACTTTTAATATAATATTGAATAACACAGTTATAAATCATAATCAAGTGCTTTACATGTTAGCATGTTAGTCAACACATCAAAATAAGTGTACTTATTTAAAACATGACAAATGATTTTTAAAAATAATTATTAAAAAAAATTGTACTTAAGTATGTCAAGGAACATCACTGAAAGCATCTGCCTTTAAGTACACTTAAATGGTCGTCTATTTCATTACTATATTATGTGCAAATACTTTATTTATTTATTTATTTATTATACTAAGTGCATGCAAGTATAATTGAGTCCACTTCTTTTTAACAAGGGTGTGCAAGCTTATAGAGAGCCACATCGGGGGAAGATCTTAAACAGTGGCGACTGGGGGAAAATTTTCTAGGTAGGGCTGTGCCATATCCAACAATTTTAGCAAACATCTCAATATGATTTAATGCTAAACAGTTAAAGAAAAGGTTTAAGAAAAAAAGTTAACAGAAGAAAACATATTATGATTGAAAATATTTTCATTTTACATAAAGATAATTGTTTTAGCAAGTTCAGGATTAAGTTTTTTATTTATTTATTTATTTTGTATTATTATTGTTTAGCTGTGGCTCTTTTGTGGTGACAGAGAAATCGCCCATTTCTGACAAGATTTGAGGACACGGATTGGCTAAATTTTATGTTTTGAACATTTTAGTAGCAGTTGGCTAAACTGCTACATAAACCCACTTCCTGTTGGCGATTTCTCGATCTATTGCCCTAGCACCCTCTATTGACCAGCTGCCACTGATCTTGAACTATTTAAAATTTGGCTATTTTATTGCTTAATTTTAGTAGACTGTTGTACAAGTTCAGTTTGCTGATTTTAATAAGCGCCATCAAGCTCAGCGTGAGGTTTAAATTTGTGTGCCCTCAAAGTCAATTAATTACCATTGTGGATCTTTAACGCCATTCAATCAGAGTCATTTTCCAAAACAAGACAAGACGGCAAGAGAATTCTCGGCTGGTGTCAGTATGGTATGCGTGTTGGCAGGCACAGATATGAAGTGTCTCTCTGACAGTGATTAGCTATGCTAACGTGACCCATGCCACTGCAGGGGAGAACACCATCTGTGTCCAAAGCCGAGAGGTCTGACACCAGAACTCACACTCCTGACACTAATTATTCACGGCCTCTGTCACAGACTGGAGAAACAAGCTGCTGAAGGAAATTTAGATTGTTATTTGAGTCTCCTCAATATTTGAAGGAATTTTAGATTGATCATTTTTTAAGGAAACTTTGGTCACAATTGATTTTAAGGTCTAATTCTCACTATTAACTAACTATTAACTGATTTTTGTCTTTATAAACTCCTAATTAATAACTGTAATTACTAATTAATTAATAGTTAGTAAAGAAATTAAGTTTACTGTAGGTATGTGGGCCTAAAATATGGTCATCCAGTATAAGGCATATGTGCTTTATATGTAAGATGTGAAATGATCTGCCCATAATATCAAAGTCCGGGAACTCGCACAAAACAGATGCCATGCAACAAAATAATAAAGTTAATCTTGAGAAGACATCTCCAAAGAGAGCAAACAACACCACCCCCTTGCTCATTTACAACCCCCTTCTTCTCTCTGCCCTCTCTGCCTCTCACTCTTTTCCCCAAAAAATGTTTCACTCAAAGTTCAGTAATATGATGTAGCTTGCAAATCTGTTGTTTTTCCCCTTCATGTTTAGTATCATTCTAAAGGTCTCTGTGCAATTTATAAAATGGTCTCAATTTCACAACAGTCACTTACATTATGAGAAAGACTGAAAACTTTTGTAGATTTGTGTTTTGCTGCTGATGGGTGTGTTTCCCTCAGGATCTGTGAGGTCATGTGCGACCCTGGGTCGCGAGACCCTAATAAACCAAATGGTCTTTCATTTTTTTACAACTGATTTGAAGATTTGTTTGTTCTGGTCTGGATATATAAGCGAAGTGACAAAACACTACTTTGGGATTTTGTAGCCAGAAAATCCCTGCAGTGTATGTGAATCTGGAGCTCTGCACTAGAACTCGCATACTGTTGTGTCTCTCTCTGCTGCCAGGTATGCATCTCTTAGATTAATCTTTGAGCAAGTGATGTTATGTATTTACCTGAATTGGAACTGAATTTAATTCTGAATTGGCTTCTAATTGTTTAGTTATGTAATTGGCATGATATATTTTTACCTGACAAACAAAATGTTATATTTGATTTATCCTAAACTCTCTTGAAATCATTATGACTAGTCTATCATGTGGAGGCTGATGTTACCTCAAATCTAATGCCAGGGCTACATTTCCCAAAAGCATCGTAAGCCTAAGTTGATCGTTGCTCCATTGGTTTCAATGGGTCTTCGATGTACTTAAGCTTACGATGCATTTGGGAAACGCAACCCAGAACAGTACAAACTGAAGGCTCCCGGATGAATGGAGCAGTAGGCACTCCATCTGTGATCTTAATTTCTGTCTATCGCTGATTTAGCGTGTTGAATGGGAAATGACTAAATGAACTACAATCAATATTTGTGATCTGTTTTTGATTAGAAACAGTCTAAATTTAATGATCACTTGAAATCGGAGTCCGATTAAACATGGAGCTAGACTAATATTGAAATCCGAAAGGCTGAACATGCATTAAACCTTCAACCAGGCCGCTGGACTTTTGGGCTGCTGGGTGGATCCTTACATACAATATAAATACTAATTCACTCTAAAGCCCAAAACACACAGCACGATTTTAGTAATCCTTTAAGAACTGTAACATAAAATACGTAATATATATTTCATTTAAAGAAATAGTTTAATTTAGCTCAAAGGGAATCATTTATGATTTTATAGGGAATTTGGACAGAATCGCTGTTTCACGGCTGATCACTGAAGGATCCGTATAACAATCAACTCTGCACTGGATATTAAAATCCAAAATATAGTGAAAACACTATTTAATAGCACAGTAACAAGATCGACAGATTAAGGCATTAACTTGTGAGCACAAAACACAAGATACTTCTCTGTGTTCATTATAAACAAGATTTTATTTATATAAACCTAAGACATAAACTAAACTAACACATGAACACAAGCATTCACACATTCACACGTTGCAGGAAAGAGAGAAAGTAAGGAAAGGATGAGTTAAGAGTAGGAAATGTGAAATCCCAAGTTTACAGCAATATGTGCAATTGCCTAGACCTGAACAACCATCAATCACTTATTTAACCCTCGCATTGAGTTTCTCAATGAGGCTAAAATTCATATTAAATGCACCAATCCAGCTAAAAGTCTGGAGTTGTTTTACTTGCTTGCGTTGCTAAGGGATTCCCTTTTTTCGTCGTCTTTGCAGAAAGGGGTTTTCCCAGGTGGCGGATTGGTTGGAAGTTCAGTAGTCGTTGAAGGGACGTCCTGGGTAGCCAATGGCTCTTGGCTGAAGCAGCTGGAGTTGTGGGCTGGTTGAAGTTTAGACGGGCGCTCGAGAGGTCGGACTCCTCGGAGATCACGGCGTTGACAAACTTAACTTAGCACACTAAACTCAACGGAAAGAAAAGAAACTAAAAATAAAAGAATAAAAATAAAAGGATGTAACGAGACTAGGTGGTTTTTCTTCTCATTGTGGTAGCAACTGGCACGTGGGCCAGAGCACATGGCGCTCAAAGAGCAGCGTCAAAACGCGGTGGCAAGGAGAAGAGAGTTGAAGAGAAGAGTTGAAGAGATGTTTTAAGAGAGCGAGTTTGATGGTGTCCTTAGTTTTTAAACTCGGCTTTCAGACCGTCCCATCTGGACGTCTTGACCAATTAGATATCATCTTAGCTTGGGGTGATGCTCTGTTTCTTCCCCTGATCATAAACCAACATGTTATCTGATCAGTCACATGGTCCGGATTTTCCCGCTCTTGTAAAGTATAATTTCGGATAGGATTTCTATAAGAAGATTATGATACATTTTACAAAGAATTAATTGGAAGAAACATTTAAAGCATGAATTTTCAAACTCATACATACTAAACATGAATATTACCCTTTAAGGCTTAAGCTATTCAATACTTATTAAAAGCAAGACATACACAAAGAGTGATTAAAACAAGGATAGTCAAATGTGTGGGTTACATACATGATATGGAGTTATGCATAAAAATGTCCTTTTAAGATGATTTTTAGGTGCATCTACATATGGAAAAGACTCTCTGTGTAGTTCTGTGGAGAACAAAAGACTTGTCCTTTGGGCAAAGGAATTCCCGTCTGGTCTCCGTCCTGCACGGGTGAGGGGGAAAGTCAACCCAAAGACACCCGTGATTTCCAGCGTGGAACCCGTGTGATGGCCATCTCTTTGATCATCAGTCTTGATTACTTGCCCCAAATTTGACGATCTCCTTCCCGTGTTGGACCTACCAACAAGTGTTCTTTTGTCTCAATTTTGCAAGCTGTTTTGTGAAAGAGTCGGTTAGTTTGCTTGCTTCAAACTAGTTGAGCTTGGAATCTGATTTACGACGTCCTGTTTCCTTGGAATTTGCTCTTTTGGTGGTTCTAACACCAATCTGATCGATTCTTCGATTCTTAAATGGTCTGATTCGGTCTCTGATATCCTACAGAACACTGCACGTCACACTGTGCGACGTGGATCTAATAAAATTGGTTACGATATGTGTGTTGACTGTACAATGATGACACCTATTGAGTTGTACGCTACGACGCACATTATTATAAAAGATTAAAACATCATCAAACAAAAAGAGCATGATAAATTACACTTTAGCAGTTGTATTTTTTATGTGTGCTGAAAAAAATGGAAGCAGCAAAAGAGGAAGGGATAAGAGGTAAACAGTTTTAGGTTTTAGCACCATGTCGCATTGATTTCATGTCGCATTTTTATTGGTTGCTCAGTAAACGTGGATCGTAGCAGCAAACACACTGTGCGATGATCATTCTGCATCGCAGGTTATCTTTGGTGGCAAGACTGTGACAACGGCCATCTTTGAACCTCTCTCACTGTACGACACATGACCACCAATTAGGAGCCATGATCACAGAAATCACCAGGATTGTTTCATGATGCCAATTGTGCAGTGTGTTTAGGGCTTAAGATAATAAAGGTATCATTTTTAAAACTTGCACCTTGAAACCAGTTTTCAAAAATTGATGTTTCCAGGCCCCCCAAATCACCATTGTCATGTAAATGAACAGCTAAAATGACCAGGGTTATTCTGCAGGTCCACTGTCCAGTAGAGTTCACGTCTAATTTTAATCAAACACACCTGGTAATTTTCAAGTAATCCTGGAGCTCTTGATTAGCTTGTCCAGGTGTGTTTGATTAGGGTTGATGGAAAGACACCAGCTCTCCATAACTGCCGGAGACTGAGGCTTTGAGATGCTATCAAAGAAGTTCAAATTAATTTATTTTCATTTGCTGCATGATGTCTAGTTGTCTAGCAGAAGAATTTATCTTCCCTTACAGAAAAAGTGGTAGTATACTGTACTTTAAGCTGCAAAGTGAATGTAACAAGCATACTTTATGCAGTAAACATATATATATATATATATAAAAGCAACCAATGTGCTGTACTAGTAGTATACTTGTAATTGCGCTATTTCAATAATTCTTATGACTGAATTGGCCCACCTTTTAATTTGTAAATATGTAATTTTTTGAAGTGTAACAGTAGTAAACTTGAGTATACAACTACTAGGTTTCTACAGTTTTTTTTCTTTTTCTTTTTTTAGCATTATACTTAAAATTTAAAAGTGTACAGTTAGTTTTACAGGGTATTCACAGTAAACGACATAGACGGTTTTAAGTGAACTTGACATTAGACTTGAGTTAACAGAGTACCAGTGTAATTATGCCAGTTATGTATGTATAAATAAATAAATAAATAAATAAATAAATAAATAGATTTGAAAATGCTAGATTTAAAAGAAAATGTTCCTAATAGGTTACTCTATCAAAGAGTCAACATGAATGCAACCCAAGTAGACCTAATTATAAGTTTCTTAAGTATCGCAATCAAAATAAGTACAAAGCAAACATACAAAGACTGTTCTGTATACTTGTAAGTATACGCCAAGTATACTTACTGTAAATATAATTTTTAAGTCCAAAATATATGATATGTACAAAAAAAGTAGACTGAAAGAATAATGTCTTATTTAAATAGAAGTAGTACATTTAAATTGAATTGTGTGAATGGTGCCTTAGAAGCCAGTTTCCTATATAGGTAGTAGAGATCACATCGGCTCATATAGAGAGCTTATATATACATATTATTTAGATGGAAGGCTGTTGCAATTCAGTGCCACTGTAAAGGGACAAATGAAATATATCACACAGGCATTTTTTTTCCTGCTGCCAGTAAATAGATTCAGTGAAAAATAGGCCCACGATCAAATATGTATTGAGCCAATCTATGCTGTTGACAAAGCACTAGGTTTATGAATACATTTAATAAGTGTCTTTTGCTGTATGTGAACACCACATGACTGCAGTGATATTTCATCTTATAGATGCTGCTTTATATGCATCACATGTGGTTTTTCTTCCTTTCTAGCAGAAACTGATTCCACAATCTTGTGTTGTGCTCTTCCAAAGTATTCTAACTCAAACTTACTCATTTGAATATTTTAAATAAAAAATAAAGATTTGTCAGAAGTTTAGAGGTGTTTAAATTGTGGAGCTTTAATGTAGTTCATTTATGGCCTTACTTTACCTTTTAACCTTTAAGCAATCATGGCATTTTATCTCACTTCTATAAGTCCCTGAGCTCTTATCATGACTCGTTTTTGACAGTACTTGAATGCAAGCAGGCTCCATCACAAGTGCAATACTGTTCCGGGTGCGCTAACAAGCAAGTTTACTACATCAGGAAAGCCACGCATATGCATCTGGTTATGTGATGCAAATGTCAAAATGTGTTAGTTTGTAAATCATGCACTACGGTAGAGTAGTTTGAGTTTAAAACAGTATTGTGCATGGAGTCAAACAAAAAAATAGTTCTTTATTAGTAGATAATCTGCCCCTGTAATCATAATTTGTCTGAAAGAGAGCATAAGTTGTTGGTGTTTTACTGCCATTAGTTTTCATTTCAGCTGGAAACTGCACTGAATTGTATATTTAGTAATATTATTTTTTTATTTTATTTCTTTCTTTTTTTTCAGAGTTTTGCAAAAATGTAGATAAAGGAATGTTTTGCATGAGCCTATGTTGTCCAAAAGCTGAGTTGGCCTACAAAAAAAATGTCATCCTTGCAGTATTTTATCTGAGTGTAATTCATGGTGTAATTCCTTTCCACAGCACATTCATAAATTACATACCTGAATTTAATATGTAAGGTCAGTATGAGCAACACTGCAAACACCACTGATAAAACAAAGATTAATATTCAGCTGTGTAGTCTTGCACCCTGAAAACTCACTCCAGATCAGAGATTAATTTGGTTGTAGTTTTTCATAGATCACTCTTGCAATTTGCTTTGATGTTCTTCCTTTAATTCTCACTCATTAACTCGGCTCGGCTCATCTGCATATACCTCTGTGAGCTTCATCTCTGTCATTCTCTCTCAGCTGTTATGTGGTGTGATCTGCCTCTCAGCCGCTGAGACGCCGTCTGGTTTGATCTGTTCAAATGTCTCTCTCAGGCCCTCTTACACGAGATAGTCATGTGGTTCTCTGCTTGCTCTACTTCTGTGTTAATTGGAACGTTTGAAGCTTATGCATGAAAGTTTGAAGTGTATGTGAGTTTTAGAAACTGTGAGAGGAGAGGTGATGATGATGTGTGAAGAAAAAGGCAGGTCTCTCAGGCACATTTCAATCTTTTTTTTTTACACGACAATACACTGTGATTACAGCTCAGAGTGCTAGACAGCTTTTGTATGATCGGTTGATTTACAACAGTGTTTGTGCTTAAGTGTGAGTGTGTTTTGTTTTCAGCCCTGAAGGAAGTGAGTGAGATGTCTGTTATTGCTAAACCTCAGTCATACTTTCTTTAAAAACTTATTTCTATTTAGAGAACATTCCTGGGTTGAAAAGTCTGAGAATTCTAGTGAAAATGCTTGTGTTTGTAAGTTTAATTGGACAGTTATTGACAGCAGCACTAGGGCTATATGGTGGGGGGGAAGCTAATGATTATGATCTCTAGCATGATTTGAGATGTCCCGAAGAGCATATTGAGCTTCACTTGAAGAAGAAGGTCTGATCAACTGTACAATACAAGACATTGGTTTCAAATGATTTAACTGTGGATTAGTGCTATGTCAAGCCACTAGGCTATTTATTTATCTTTTTATTTGTTAGGTGTGTGGGTATATATCTCATTATTGATATCCAGGAAAAAAATATTATAAACATTAATTTATTTATTTATTAAGCATAGAATGGACTGACACTTTATGCAAATTTGTATGCATAGGTGTTTGTTTGCGTGCGTGCACACACACACACACAAACACACACATACATATGCCCACGCTGTACAGATTGCATATGTATGCACAAAAAGCCAAGAGCAATGACTCAACATGCCTCAGCAGGTTTATAATTAGAGTGTCATTCTGGCCCTGGTGGTCCGCATGGACCAGGACAAGCATCAGTGCCACCCGCTGGAATACACATAACACCCTGCAGTTACAAAGCTATCTAAATAAAACAATAAATTAATTTTGACCAAATTAACTGAGAAAAATGCATAATACTCCTCTGTTCCTCCTCAACACATTAATTAGTGATGTTTGTAAAGTTAAGAATTACTATTACTATAGGGTAAGTATTAAGAAGTAAAATTAGGGGAAAAAACTAAAACAAACAAAAACATAAACATTAAAATTTGCTAAACACTGTTTGTGCCACAGTCTTGAGTGACATCTCAAATAATGCAGCTTTTAGAGGAGAGGTGGGCTGCTTCTTTTCTAAGCAATCAGACTTATGATTATTATTCAAATGCAGCTTGGCTTTTTGAATGAGCACACAGTCAATTACTGTTGAGTGTCAGTCATATATTTGTCAGTGCATTTTGCAGAGTGGATTTGATGTTTGTAGAAAAAAAGAGCCCGAGCCATTAATATGCCTGTTCGTCTAAACGAGCCGTTAATCAAAGTTTGAGGATGTGCATAAACCAGATGAGTGGTGCAGCAGCCGGTGGAGGCTGGACTGGCCATAAACATTACACCTGCTCTCTGGGACCCATCACAAATAGCTCAGCAATGGGCACATACAGAGTTCTGGCATGAAAGATGTTCTAGATGGCGGAGTCCGATAGGTCTAACTCAATCTGACCTAATGACATCATTATCACATGGCACAGCTGATTGGTTCTCTCCTGTATTGGTAGCCAATGAGCTCTCTGCTCAACATTCAAATATATGACTAGTGCTTGTTGTAGCAGTTGGCAGCGTGTTTCAGAAACCTTCTCCAGCTCCACCTGTATAGATCTGCTACGAGGGGTGGTATCTCATGTATATTATATTTGCAGCAGCAGTATTTCTTTCATGCTCACAGCAGCATGTTGTGGATGTATTGGCAGTAGCAAGTCTCGGTACTTGCTCTGCCACAACAGCAACAGCAGCAGCATAGCAGATCTATTCTGCCAAGACCAAATACATTAATATTATCATGTACATTATCATACCAATCCCTCCGAGAGTTGTCATGACAGAACTATGTTTCTGGAGCATAAAATGTGTCAGGCTTATTTGTAGACCACGTATGATGACTTCAGTGACCTGGCCATAGCTGGTTGCTTTTATGTTGTTGTCTCAATGTATTCTGAAGATTACACCCTCTTACTGAAGTATCATGAGAGAGAAAAATTGCAATGGCAATATAGTCCCAACAATTAGCGGATTCCAGTGGGTAAAGGAAGCCACCGCAAAGTAGAAGAAATTGGTGTAACGAGGAGGCGGGGTCGTTAAGATCCATGTGCAGCTTTATTATATCACTTGGCAGGTTATACAGGCATAAATCAATCTCCAGTGTCAGGTTCAACGAAGTTAGGACAGAATCATCAACAATGTTCGGGCTAGAGTTCAGGGCAGGCGGCAGACAGACAATATAACAGATCAACAGGGCAGACAGAGTCAAATTAGGCAGGCAGAGTTCTTTCAGTAACAAATAAACAGTCCAGGTCGGCAACAGGAAATCAAACACGGGAAAAACGCTCAGAAATGTCTGCATGGCAAGAACAAGACTTCGCAATGAGGGGAATGAGAGAGCAGCTTATATGGACCAGAGTCAATGAGCCACACCTGTGCTGGTAATCAGTCTCAGGTACGGGGTGCATGGGAAATGGAGTCCGAATAGAGCTAGTACTCAGGTGAGGGTTCCCTCTGGTGGTGATCGGAGGGAGCCACAGAGGCTGAATTCGTGACAATTGGCTTCTGTCAGATCATATTTTGTGCATACTGCTCAAAGAGAAATTGCTAGATTTAATATGTATGTGTACAACCACGAAACTTCATATTACCCTGCAAATGCTTCTCTCTTTTTCTTAAACAAGTACAAAAAAAAAAAGAAACTGCACAAGAAAAAAAGATAACCCACATTTATTATTAGTCTATGTAAATGAGTCAACAAAATGAGTCAAAAAATGTAAATTAGCAAATTAGCAATTAGCCATTACCCAAGATGTCATGTTTGTCAAAAAGAATTTACTTAAAAAGTCAAATGCTAAAAAAAAAAACTGGAAAGGGAGCTCAAAGCAATGGGGCTGATGTTAGAAATTTAACAGCTAGTTGCTCTTACTTGCTCTGCAATTACCCCTTACAAAGTTTGGTGTGTTTTCACTATAGGGTACAAAGTTATAGCCATTTAAATTGGAAAAGCTAATGAATAAGATAATTCACATCAAATCCACATCAAACCACACACAAGATGCGTGATGACATTATCTAGATGTGTTGACATTTTTTTATTTGTCCTCTTTTAAATCTGCAAGATGACAGAGTACTATACAGTAGCAGTAGCAATTCTGTAATTTTCTGCATTAGATCTACTTTGCTTTAGTAGATCTAATACAGAAAATTACACTTGAAACACTTTCTGAAAATGCTCCATAAACATCCTTAATTGTTTCCCAACCCTGGTGCTGGAGGCACACATTTTGGATGTCTCCCTTATTTGACCTACCTATTTCAGGTCTTGGAGTCTTTACTGGCAAGCTGATTAAAATAATCAGGTGCATTTAACTGGGAAGAGTTTGAAAATGTGTATTGTTGGTGTGCCTCCAGGAACAGGCTTTGTAAATGCTGCTCTAAATCATGCCAGGACATTTAGCTCCAACCTACCTGACTAAACGATTCCAAGGTCTTGTTCCAAATGGCACACTTCATGTCACCTTACGGGCTTGTGGACTTACAATGGCCACAATGGTGTGTGTGTGTGTGTGTGTGTGTGTATGACTGTAGGGTGTTCCATTAGTCATTTTAAGTTTCAGAAAGGTGCTCAGCAGACTTCTACCCAATAGTCAAAGCACATTATGTAACGAATGTTTGGCTTGAAGGAAGACAGCAAAGGCTTAGGGCTCCATTTGTGGCAAGGCCTAATAATCCTGAAGACCTTCATAAACTAGTTCAGGGGTTTTAATTAGGATGGTAGCTAGAATCTGCAGGAAGTTGTCCTTACTGGAGCATGATTAGACACCTGACCCCTGGTCAACAACATTTCAATCAGATTGTAGCAATGGTGGGCAACTCTGGCCCTCAAGGTCCGCTGTCCTGCAGTGTTTAGCTCCAAACCTAATCAAGCACACTGCCTGCCTCCAAGTAGTCCTGGTTGGATTATTATTATTATTATTATTATTATTATTATTATTATTATTATTATTTATTTAGTCATTTAGCAGACGCTTTTATCCAAAGCGACTTACAAATGAGGACAACAGAAGCAATCAATTGTAGTATTAAAACAACTAAAAACAGATCCAAAACAAAAAGCTAAAACTTTATAAATACTACCTATACACATGTTAAAAATAAAGAAATTAAATAAAAATGACAAATGCATACAACAAAATAAAAAAAAACATTAAAATGAAAAAAAAAGCTAAAAACAATTCAAAATATTAAAGAACAAAAGGTATAAGAGTATAATAATGATTCTAACATAACATTAAGCCAAACACCAAAAAAAAAAAACTACATATGTGTATGTACAACCACACACACACACATATATATATATATATATATATATATATATATATATATATATATATATATATATATATACACACACACATTTATGAATTCAATGTATATACTATTTCGTTTCCATATAGTTTGTTGAAGTATTAAAATAACTCAAATTAAATAAAACAAAAGTTTAATAAAAAGACCTATACATACATAATAAATTCAGACATAATTTAACTAAAATTAAAATAAATAACAAATACAAATCAAACGACAGTAGTTTATCAGTAATCCTTAAAAATAACACTCCCAAACACATGCTAAAAAACCACAACTTACTTACACATAGTAAGAAATGGTTAAAAAAACTGAAACAGAAGTGAAACAAGTAGTAGGAAAGAGGAGAAATAAAAAGCGATACTTCAGCGGATTATTCAGCTGTTTTTGATTAGGGGTGGGGCTGAACTCTGCAGTGAAGGTCAGTAGACCTCAAGGGCCAGAGTTGTCCATCCTTGAATTTTAGGGTTAGGATCAGTGTTTATCCTTTATTTGATAATAAGGTACTTTATTCTATATCCAGGACCAACAAAATATGCTGATCCAAAAACATTTCCAACTGCATGTAAATCAGTCTCCCATCAATATACTTGTCTGATGTGATAGACTATGTTTCTGTAAAGTAGAACTTGTCTATGGATCACTGTATTGGTCCTGGAACATTCTTGTCAAACAAAGAAAGTCCTAACAATTCAGTTTTACAGTAACTTTTAACTACTTAAAAATCAGTATATCATTAAATTATCAATAAAATTTCCAATCCTGTCTCTAAAATTGGTTGATAGGAATGCCTTCCAAGTCCAATAATGATGCTGATCAACTAGAATGTCCTACTTGGCTCAATAACAATGAGTATCCATCCTGCAAAAGCTTCATGTCTTCTGGAGCCACATTGACAGTAGATGTTGGATGTCTCCTATATCTGACCAATCCATTTCAGTCTTTACCAACAAGCAGATGAGTTCAGATGTAAACAAACAAAACAAAACAAAACAAAAAAAAACCCAGTGCTTCCTGAAGTCACCTTTTCCCAGACAGACATTTAGCGATATGGCTACACCAATGGATTTTGGCTCACATAGTCTTCCAACACCAGAATATATTCATGCTCTCTACTTGACTTGTGCAGTGACACTGCTACATTGATACTTGCAGTTTGAAAAGGGCTCATCGATGATGGGAAGTAGCTTGACGGTGTTGTCCTGAGAGTAGTCCTTTGAAAAGTAGTTTTAAGCACAAGTTTGTCCACACTAGGGATCCTGTACTGCTTTTCACTTTGAAGCTGTAGAGGTGTGCTGTCCATGGTGCTGAATCCGGGCAGAGCATCTCAACTTGATTTTTTAACTATGTGAATGCTCCAATTTCTGACCACATAGACTCATTCCCAGATGAAATGAGTTGAGCAGGTGTGACTGTGACTCACTTTGATCCTGAGAGAGAGAGAGAGGGAGGGAGATGACAGGAAAGGTGTGAAGGGAATCGACAGGCCTGCAGGCAGATGAGAGGTCATTTGACCAGCTGCAATGTGCCCACATCTGGATGAGCATTTTGGTGAGGCCACCTGTGGACTAAATATGCTGTTTGGCAGTTGGAGACAGAGCAGATTGTTCTTTACACTAATTAGAAAGAAAAAGAAAGGAGGGGGGGGGGGGGGGGGGGGGTGAAGGATAACAGTTTTTGAATGATCACACATGCTTGATTTGTATTTCTTGTGCTAGACTCTCTATTTTGTTTAAACTGAGGGCCAACCAAGGGACCTTTAAAATGTACATAGTGCAAGGACATAATGTCTTATTGCTTTTACAAAACTGTTATAATATGTCATGTAAGCATGACCACCATGCTGTATTGACCAATAATTATCCCCTGATTTATAATGTACAAAAAGGCTTTACAAATGATGCCTTCAAAATGCAATTTTCAAAGTACTGGCAGATTGTTGTATAGTACACACACAGAACAAATTATGCATTTAAAGGCTTTATTTTACTGTTCATGTAGGTTTAAATGAAGTATCAGCTCTCTAGGTGTTAAGATGCAAACAGAGGAGGTCATTTTATCCAAAATGACTCCTGGCTGAGGCTTTCAGTCTCCAATAGAAGCCAGTGGTGTGTTTTGATTTTCAACTGCACCGCTGGGTCACCGCTTGCCAAGAACCAACCGCTCCCACTGCCAATGTCTGGATTCGATCGACTGTTGAATGCTGCGAAAACGACAGAACTCAAACATTCAAAGGAACAGAAACACAGACTCCATTGTGTCTCTCAGCACCTCGTATTCTCACAGCTAACTGTCAGAAAAGAAACAAAAACCTTGATTTATGGTTATTTTATTACACAGATCTATATTTTATTATCTGAGGAATCATTGAAACCTTCCCAAAATAAAAATCATATAATGGCCCTGGAATCATTGAATTGCTTTCAGAGTTTTATGGCTGTCAGTCGCTAAGTGCGGATCCCACTAGAAATAAATCATACGCAGAATCATCCATGACTTCTCTTATAAGAGATATAGGAGCACACTCAAAAAATTAATATTTCATGCAAACATATTGAGGATTAGGAGACAGGCAGTTGATTTATTATGCAATGAGCATATTATGTAATGTTTCCACACAAAAGCAGTATACATAGTCTACTGAAACATCCAGACACCCATTAAGACAGAACAGCCTATTGTTTTTGTCCAGGTACTGTTTTTAAGCTCATTTTAGAGGCTCACCCAGAGGAAGGGCTCAGATTTTATTGTATCATGATGTGTTATTTAAAGGGGCCATGTTACCATCAAGCTATAGTAATGTATTATAAAGTCACAACAGAACCTGAAAGAAAATGATTTTTGTGGCTTACCATGTTAGTGGTCTTATAAGCTGTTTTATACTCACTCTAGTAATACAAGATCCATTTTTCCACTATAGGTGTAATCTCACACACAGTTTGTCTTAGCCTCTCATTCTGTGGTGAACGCTGCCCATCTGTCCTGCTGTTTCTTAATATGAGTCTTGAAAATAGCCAATAGCAAATATCATGAGAACTCTGCAAGCCTCATGACAGAAAGAGCTGTTTATTGACCCACTAGACAAGAGACTGTTTGTTTTATTGAACAAAATGACTTTCTTGTTATTTTGAGCTCTGTATGTCCAGCAGATGTCCACTACCTCAACATCCGGAGTTCCTAGCCACAGTCACTCGTGGCTTTGCTCAATCAATCAAACAATCAATCAGTCAATTGAAGTCCATCCGTCCACCCATCCATGCACAACACCAAACAAACACCCACACACCCACTCACCATCCATCCATTCATTCATCTATCCACCCACCCATCAATCCATCCATCATCTATCCACCCACATACACCCATCATCCGTCCATCTATCTATCCATCTATCACCCATCCATCCATCCATCCATCCATCCATCCATCCAATCAAACAAACACCCACATACCCACCCACCATCTGTCCATCCATCCATCCATCCATCCATCCACCCAACCAAACAAACACCCACATACCCACCTACCATCTGTCCATCCACCAATCCACCCAGCCAAGCAAACACCCACTATCCATACATGCATCCATCCATCCACCAATTCATCCAACCAAACACCCACACACCCAACCACCATCTGTCCATCCATTTATCTATTTTTCCATCCATCCATCCACCCAACCAAACAAATACCCACCAACCATCCATCCATCCATCCGTTCATCCATCCATTCATCCATCCATCCACCCAACCAAACAAATACCCACACACCCACCAACCATCCATCCGTTCATCCATCCATCCATCCATCCATCCATCCATCCATCCATCCATTTATTCTACAGTATAAATGGTATCCAGTCTTTGTTGCTGGCACTAGATAATTTCAATCCACGACAATTTGTTGGATGTGCTGAAATTCAATATTCCGGGTTATTCTCTGTGCTTTCTTTTTTTTCTTCTTCTTCTTTCAAATAACCCCATATGAGCAGTAGTAATAAAGGTGAGGTAGGATCAGAGAGAAGACTGGCGCACAGAGATGACACTGATAGAAATGTGTTCATTTGAGTGATCTGAGTCAAAGACATCTCAAGAGACTCACAGAACTTTGTAATTTGTTTTTTTCTTAATACCATTTTTGCCAAAGAAATTAAATCTGCAGTGCTTTAAAACATGTCTACGGTTTCATTAAAACTGCCTCTGTGTGGTCTGTGGACTGAGAGGTTCCCACAGGCTTTTCTGATGTGTGTTTTGACTGTTTGATCCCGAGGATCAGTCGCCTTAATCTCTTAATCATTCATGGGGAAAATCTATCTGTCTGTCTGTCTGCCTGCACTGGCAGCTCTCTCTTTTTGCCTTTTTGAACAGCAAAGAGCATTGTTAATAACTGCCTTTATTTTATTACACTGAGTCGAGCTAAGCCAGCCCAGTACTTAACAGCCGTCCAGGAGGACCGTTTTAGTGAAATATAAGGAGGAACAACCACAGAAACAGTGAAGATGTTCCTGACAGAAGGAGATACAATGAAACCGCCTGCCAATGCGCTCGTCCCTCCAGGGAACCCAAATCCAGACAACACCATGATGTTTCCCTCTCCAATCAAAAGTCTTTCTCACTGTTAACAGATCTCCATCTGTATTCTTTTCATTCTGCTCACAATTACACAATTAAACTCCCTCAGTCTCTCTTCTGTTTGAAAGAAACACAAATTAAACGTCTCCAAGCAGAATAAAAGGCTGCACTAAGGTGTATTTTGAACAGTTTATTTTATTTTATTATTTATTTATTATTATTATTATTATTATTATTATTGTAAATTAAATTTATGTCTATATATATGTGTGTGTTTTTGAGTTGATGGGAATGTATTTTACATTTGTGATTTATATGAAATTACAGCAAATTGGATTTTATGAAAGAAAATTTAAATGATACATGAAAACAAACAGGAAGAAGTAAAAGAGAAGTTTGTTCTGAAAGAGAAAATAAGTTATTTGAACTGGACATGTCTGGGTGAATGTGTCCAAGACATTTATGGTGATTTTTCACCTCAATTAATTTACATTTAAATTAAAATTTAAGTAAACATAAGACAATAAATCTGAGCCTAGTTTCACGATAATTAAATTATTTTTCGTTGTGTAATTTTCTATCTGATTTAAATTGGTTTACATTAAGGTAGCTTGATTTAGTGATGTTAAATCATATCTATGACTTTAATTAAACTATTTAATTAAGATCTTGCCATTTTTAAGTTACTATTTTATTTTCAGTGAATTTTTACAATTGCACTTTTTCTGGTTATTTAATTTTACAGTACTGAACAGTTGTCGACAGAGGGATTTCCATTAACATAATGTCACCAAGTCGATGGTCTTAAAAAATGAGGCTTTATTTGTTTATTTGTCTATCATTTTGAGGTTAAAATATGGTTGTGAAATAATATTAAATATGACTTTGAGATTCAGCTGTACAAAGTCTGGCAGAATCCTAAACTTATGTCATCAAAAGACATTTTTCTACATTCTTCACTGAAATGTATATGCTCATTTATATGCTGTACGGTTACACGTGCAATATATCATTTTGAGCAAATCTATGTGTTCATTGTTCTTCTGCAGCAGAGAGAGAATGTGATGCTATGGTTTTGTGAAGTCCTTCAGAGGCTCGCTGAGCCTTTTTTTTTTTTTTTTTCTAAGCTGTTCATCATCCGTTTGACATGTTCTGTGATTGCTCTATACTGTAGTTAGGAGAACGCCTCTCGAGTGCCCTGCACTCCATAAAGCTCTGTGAAGTGTGCGCTCCCAGCATGCAATGCAATCAAGCAAAACCACTCTTTTAATTCCAGACGCTCAATAATCCTACAAGCCTTGAAAGAAAACCTTCTAAAGGGAAACTTCAGGAGCAATTTCTCCTTCATTTCATCACACATGCTAATTTTGTTTTCCCAAACAGAATTTATTTGCTGAATAAACAAGAAAACCTGTTTGTTGAGATGTGAAAGTCAACAGACGTGGTTGTTCTGTAATCTGTTTATTGATGTTAAGCTCTCTTGAAATGCCTTTTCTTATTCTTCACTTTTCATCTACATCTCTATTTTCTCGTCTGTTTTCTCCATCTTCTAAGACATTGAATTCAATAGCTTTGATCCTGCGTTTCAAGTATGTTTCCTAACGCACACCTAAACTAGCTGGCCTCCTGTCTGAGAAGGAGGTGGATTTGTCTGGTAATTGGGTTTACCGCTTGAAGGTCTTTCTTTATTAGCATGTAATTGTGTTTGAGGTCCTCGAGTCACAGGCAGACAGCAGTGTTTTATTGCTCAGACATTGAATAAATCATAACACAGACATGAAGTTCTTCTGTTCTTTAATTACACCAACTTTACAGTGATGTATTGAACACATTTAGATGCCTGTGTACAGTAAGATTTATGTATTTTAATTGAATTTTTATTGTATTCATGTTTAAAATTGATTTTTTTTTTCTGCAAGGACACATTAAATTTATCAAAAGTGACAGTACAGACTTTTATAATGTTACCAAAGATTTCTATTTCAAGTAAATGCTGTTTATAATGTATCAAATACTTTACAATGCATCAAAAAAATCACACTTTAAAATGTATTAAAATAGAAAACAGTTATTTTAAATTGTAATAATATTTCACAATAAGTTTGTTTACTGTTTTTTTTTTTTTTTTTTAACTGTGGTTGCTAATGAAATTAATAAAATAAAATAAATAAATAATATTTAAAAAATGGCTTTCTTTTTCCAAACGAAACATGTAATTCCACCATAACGTAGACAAACCCGGAGCAGAACTGGCTTAAATGCTGTAAATTGGAGGACAGACAGAATAACTGGAATTAAATTACCTGGTTTCTTAGTAACACACAGCAGATACAATCTTTTTTCTCTTGACAAAGCAGCAGTCTTAGACAGACTAGCTGCTAACCTGAAACAAAAATCCTGAAATGTACATTGTGTATTTAATTAGACACATACTGTACAACATTATGTTGTATATTGACTCCTGTGTTGATTACAGTGTTATTGTTGGATATTTGGATCCTTAAGAAACTGGACCATTAACTTTAAATGAATACCCCTGTTCTGCAAGATAATGATGTTTAACGTAGTCCAAACATCCCTGTCTCTGTGCTACAACCCAAATTCCGGAAATGTTGGGAAGCTTTTTAAATTTGAATAAAATAAAAGACTTTCAAATCACATGAGCCAATATTTTATTCACAATAGAACATAGATAACATAACAAATATTTAAACTGAGAAATTTTACAATTTTATGCACAAAATGAGCTCATTTCAAATTTGATTCCTGCTACAGGTCTCAAAAAAGTTTGGACAGGGGCATGTTTACCATGGTGTAGCATCTCCTCTTCTTTTCAAAACAGTTTGAAGACATCTGGGCATCGAGGTTATGAGTTTCTGGAGTTTTGGTGTTGGAATTTGGTCCCAGTCTTGCCTGATATAGGTTTCCAGCTGCTGAAGAGTTTGTGGTCATCTTTGACGTATTTTTTGTTTAATGATACACCAAATGTTCTCTATAGGTGAAAGATGTGGACTGCAGGCAGGCCAATTCAGCACCCAGACTCTTCTACTACGAAGCCATGCTGTTGTAATAGCTGCAGTATGTGGTTTTGCATTGTCCTGCTGAAATACACGTTGTCTGGAGGGAAGCATATGTTGCTCTAAAACCTTTATATACCTTTCAGCATTCATAGTGCCTTCCAAAACATGCAAGATGCCCATACCGTATGCACTTATGCACCCCCATACCATCAGAGATGCTGGCTTTTGAACTGAACGCTGATGGCACGCTGGAAGGTCTCCCAGCTGAACAGATGCCCTTTACTCTCAGGAACTGATGTTTATAAAGGATTTAATCTTCAAAAAACACCGTAAGAGCTGATTAAAAACAAACATACAAACAAACATTAGACATCTGCCTGCAAATTGTATATAAATGTCCATAACAAGCCTATAAATTAATGAATACACATTTGCAATCTAACTTGCCCACACAATAAATCACATTTTTAGTATACAGGCTAATTTAATAACCTTGCCTTACTATTACTGTAGTAAGCCTGAATAATATGAATTATTTTAACACTTACAGTAACAATATTTAATGCAGATAAAGCACCAATCAAAAAATGAGTTTCTTAACAACTGACAAACTTCTTTTGAAGTGCTGCCTGTAAGACCTATATGATTTTATAAATTACAACAATCTCCTTTTAGAGTGAAATGAGAACTAAATGAAACACCTATGAATTAACTATGAATTAATTTTGGTACAACTGACAATCTCAATTTAGAGAGAAAAACATAAAACATAAAATAACCAAATAAAGACCTGGTTTACTGTAAACAATCTATCTGGAGTGCAAACCAAGATCAACTATAACATTGACGAGGCAATAGTACACTGTGTTCTGTTTAAGACAGTAACAATGAATCACACACTCTCTGAATAACAACATTAGCAAATGAAATGGTCATCACTGATATTCGAAACGTTCATATATGCTAACGACCCACTAAACGTTAGTTAATAGCTTCAGAGGAGATCACTAAAATAAACACTTCAAAGACTTTCAAAGTTTACCACACAGCATGAAATTAAAACGGTACCTTGTGCCCTTCATCAGCCAGAAGCTAAGAGATAGGGAGAAACCTTTTGAACTTGTACAGCGTGTACCCAAAAGTTAATTCTTTCTTTTTTATTATTATTATTATTTCAGACAAAATTAGCATAAATTTCAACAAATACACATAAAGGATGTGTACATTATAACATGACCATAAACATTCAGAGAACTGAAAAAAAAGAGAGAGAGAGAAAAAAAAGCAAAACAGATATTTCTTTCCCTGAAGACGTATTCAAAGGATACATTAAATTTGAACTACAAAGCGGGGATATTACTTTGCAAAAAAATTATCCATGAAATTTAACAAATCCATTCTTTTGTTATTAATTAACATTAAGGACTTTTTTAACGATTCCATCTCTATTAATAATAATTTACAATTGGGTATACAGTTTGCAATTTTTTGTTTATGGATGTAATATTTACTGTGCAAAATGTAAAATTTCACAACATATTTTTACATTTTGCTTTTGTATGTGTAAGAGCATATAACATCTTAATTAATATATCTTGGGGCAAATAGAAAAAAAAACTAACATCAGACCAAAATTTCAAAGAGAAGTCACAGCTGTAAAACAAATGGTCCAGATCTTCCTCTTGTACATTACAAAAACTGCATTTGTTTTCAATTTACATGAATTTTGATAAGAAAGCTTTACATGGGTAGATTTTGTGGAGAATTTTAAATTGTACCTCTTTAACGTTATTCAATATACAGAATTTGTATGGATTTAACCATGCCTTTTCCCAGTGTATATCAGCAATCTGTGCATTCCAAAAACATTTTCCTCTAGGAGAGATTTTATGATTGGATTGAAAAATGTATCTAAGATTTTTGTTATTATACGAATGAGAAAATATTTTAATACCATCAACTATTAGCTCAGAAAGTCTCCTTTCGTGACTTCCAAACATTAGGTGACTTTTCATTAAATGTATTAATCCATTTGGAATAGCTTTAAAAACTTTCTGAAACTCTTTAAATGGAATAGGGAAATTATTTGAGAACATAAATTCTTCATAAGACAACCAGTTTCCACTTTTATCAAACAGATCCATGACAAAGTACTTTTTTTTTTTTTCAAACCAATTATGCAAAAGTAAAGACTTGGTCCTATAGGTAATGAGACAATTATTCCAGAGAAACATTTTATGTGGAGAAAAAAAAAGTTAATCTTTCTTTCTCTGATAACGTTAATCAGAATGACGCTTCACGTAAGAAAAAGTGCGCAAACATACACACAGGGTCGCTGCACTTCCTTTTCCAGATTTCAAAATAAAAGCATGTGGCAAGAAACACAAACACTCTTGTAAAACAAATAGGAATACAATATCCACACTAAGCACTCTGCGAAAATCACCAGTCAACCAAAACATAAACAAATAAATAGTAATTTGGTAACATTTGGCTCGATTTAATAATAAATTCCTTTCTTGACTATTCCATGGCAACACCGCCCTCTATGGCTGGAAGTAAAGGTGTCGACCCACTTCAATGACTGGGGGATTTAATGGTCATTTACACTCCTCTTTAACACGGAGGACACGGCATCCATGGTTTCCAACAAGAATGTCAAATTTGGACTCGTCTGACCATAGAACACTTTTCCACTTTGAAACAATCCATTTTAAATGCGCCTTGGCCTACAGGACACAATGGCGCTTCTGGACCATGTTCACATATGGCTTCCTTTTTGCATGATAGAGCTTTAGTTGGCATCTGCAGATGGCACGGCGGATTGTGTTTACTGACAGTGGTTTCTGGAAGTATTCCTGGGCCCATTTAGTAATGTCAATGACAGAATCATGCCGATGAGTGATGCAGTGTCGTCTGAGGGCCCGAAGACCATGGGCATCCAACAAAGGTCTTCGGCCTTGTCCCTTACACACAGAGATTTCTCCAGTTTCTCTGAATCTTTTGATGATGTTATGCACTGTAGATGATGAGATTTACAAAGCCTTTGCAATTTGACATTGAGGAACGTTGTTTTTAAAGTATTCCACAATCTTTTTACGCAGTCTTTCACAGATTGGAGATCCTCTGCCCATCTTTACTTCTGAGAGACTCTGCCTCTCTAAGACATCCCTTTTATAGCTAATCATGTTACAGACCTGATGTCAATTAACTTAACTAGTTACTAGATGTTCTCCCAGCTGAATCTTTTCAAAATTTCTTGCTTTTTCAGCCCTTTGTTGCCCCCGTGCCAACTTTTTTGAGACCTGTAGCAGGCATCAAATTTGAAATTTCTCAGTTTAACATTTGATATGTTCTCTATGTTCTATTGTGAATAAAATATTGGCTTATGTGATTTGAAAGTATTTTAGTTTTCATTTTATTCAAATTAAAAAACACACACACACACACAAAAAAAAAAAAAAAAAGTCTCAACATTTCCAGAATTTGGGTTTTACTTCTCAGTGCTTAAAAACAGACTATATGCTTTTTGGTGCCCATAACATTAGTCTTCCAGATCTATGAGAAAAAAAAAAAAAGGTCTTAGCATAGTTGACTGTGGATAAAATAAGAGTGAGTCGAGTCTCCCTGTGTGCTTCATGGGGAGCCTCATTTGTGTCACATAAAGAATTGGTTTTGGAACAAGACTTTAAAAAAAAAAAGAAAGAAAAAAAGATTTTTAAAACCAAGCATCAGGATACTTTTTTTCACCAAAAATTTGCAACATCCTTGGAAGTAGCTTGTTAATTTTGCTTGGTGTGATTGTTTAATGAGTGTGACTGTTAGCTAGAGAGAAAGAATTATAATAAAAAGAGAAAGATAGCAAAGCCAGAAGAACGGAAACCAGAAATATCAATATAAAGATATCTATTGACTTTATTTGTGTATTCATATATGTATGAAATCTATAGGTGCCAATAGATTAAACATTTACATGTATGGATTTGGTGGACACTTTAATGCAAAGTAACTGGCATTGCTTTCACAGTGTCTCTTAAAAAGAAAATCATTTCAGAATATTTTTCTCCTCTTTTTTTTTTTCAATCAATTTATACTAGAACTCTGCTGAGACAGGCATATAGCAGTTTTAAATAAAGAAATTAAATGCAAATATACAGTGCCCTCCATAAGTATTGGAACAGTAAAGACAACATTGCTCTGTTGGCTGTGGAGTCAAGACATTTGCAAATATGATTAAAAGATGAATATGAGACAAAACTACAGAATGTCACATTTTATTATTAGCCTTGTCAACACATACATGTTTTACCAAATAAAAAGAACAGCACTTTTAGAGTTCATCCCACTCATTGATGTGAGCATAAGTATTGGGACAGTTGAACATAAGGCAGATATAAAGGATTAAAAGCTATTATTTAGTTGCAGATCCCTTGCGCACAATCACAGCAGTGAGTCTGTGACCCATAGACATCACCAGACTCTTGGTCTCATCTTTTGAAATACTTTTTCCCAGCCTTTACTGCAGCCAATTCCAATTGTTGCTTGTTTTGGGGAGTTTCTGCCTTTGCTCTCCTCTTCATCTGGTGAAATTCATGTTCAATCGGATTTAAATCTGGAGATTGACTTGGGCAATCTAAGACTTTCCATTTCTTTGCCCTTATAAATTCCTTGACTGAACTGGCAGGGTGTTTTGGGTCATTGTCCTGATGTAATATGAAGCACTTCCCAATGAATCTGGTGGCATTTTCTTGAATATTGGTAGGCCAGATGGTTTTATACCCTTCCAAATTCATTCTGCGACTGTCATCATACATTAAGTCATCAGTAAAGTTGAGAGGGCCTGTTCCAGAGACAGCCATGCATGCCCATGCCATGACACCACCTCCACCATGCTTTTGTATGCTTAGGATAATTTGCAGTTCCCTTTTTTTCTCCACATTTTTGCTTTCCCATCACTTAGATAAAGGTTCAGCTTTGTCTCATCGGTCCATAAACACAGTTCCAAAACTCTTCTGGCTCACCTTTGTGCTTTTTTGCAAACTCTAATCTTGCCTTTCTATTTTTGGTGCTGGTCAGAGGTTTGCATCTTGCTGTGTAGCATCTGTAATTCTGTGTCAACGTCTCCTGAGGACAGTAGATTGTCAGAGCATCACCCCAGCTTTCTGGAAGTTGTTGGTGATTTTACAGGCACGTCTTTTAGGGTTCATTTTCACAGCTTTTGTGATTTGTCTGTCATCAACAACTGTTGTTTTCTCAGCCGATCAGGTAGTTGTTGTTTGCTGGTGTTGCTGGCGGTTTCCAAACTCTTGATTTCTCCATGCCCTTTGTTTTTGCTATAGCTCTAATTGACTTCCTCTTTTCTTTTAGCATCCAAATTGCTTGCTTTTCTCTAAAAGTCAGCTCCCTCATCTTCATCCTGGTTTGGGTGTGTCATCATCGAATGCAAGATTCAGAATGCAGAAGTAATAGATATAACTGATACGACACATTCCCTGCTTTTAATATCTGAAGAATTAATGCAACAGGACACAGCTGATCACTCAGAAAGACCCGTGAGGCAACTGTTCCAATACTTATGCTCACATCAGATAGGGGGATGAAACTCTAAAAGTGCTGAACTTCTTAGCTGGTAAAACATCTATGTGTTGAATCACCCAATAATAAAATGTGACATTCTGTAGTTTTGTCTCATATTCATCTTTTATTCATATTTGTAAATGTCTTGAATCCACAGCCAACAGAGCAATTTTGTCTTTACTGTTCCAATACTTTTGGAGGTCACTGTATATTGGTGGCATTTAAAACATTTCTGGAAATATCTCATATGTTATTATGATAAAATGTATATAGGAATTAAAACTGAAAATGAAATGTATTGTTGAAAATAAGAAAACTAATGTCTGCAGTAAAAAATGTTTTTGGTACATCAGGCATTACATTGCATTTGTGTGTGTGTGTGTGTGTGTGTGTGTGTGTGTATGTGTTAAACAGTGGTTTACTGCATAAACTATGTCTCTGTATTTAAATATGTTCATATTGCTGCAACTGGCTGCAACACACTCTTTATCGTGCTGTTATAAATAAACAAAAATATGTGAAGAGCTTCCACTTTTGGATGCAAAATACTGGTCACACTTTACTTTAAGGTTCAGTTTTCACTGTTAACTAATGATTAATACAATTTTTTTCCTCAATAAACTCCTAATTTTCTGCTTATTTAAGGCAGTTGTTAAGTTTAGGTATGGGGTTGGATTGAGGGATCTAAAATAAGGTCATGCAGAATAAGGCAGTAACATGTGCTTTGTAAGTATTAATAAACAGACAATATCCTAGTATTATGCATGTTAATAAGCAGATAGTTAATAGTAAGAATTGGTCCCTAAACTAATGTACCCTCAGTGTCCTGTGCTATTTTTCATCTGCATTTGCAATATAAATTTAGCTCTATATAAACAATAGTCTCTCATCCTTGTTATATTTCAGTGACAATCCAATGATGACTTTTGATTACACCAAATGTGTTGTATAATGCCAATAGCCTGATTTCCACTCGTACATCACTTACATCCACATCACTAATCACAAGATCTGCATCTCCCTAAACACGAGTCAAGTTCACTTCAGCAAACACTCTCTGTTGTTGAATGGGAAGTATTACACGTGTATAGCTTAATGGCTGGAATTGAATGTCTAATGTTTCAAGGTCCAGATGGCGTCTCTGCGGAGCACTGAGCTGTTAGTGATGTGAGATCCGGCTAACAGAGACGAGAGCTAGTTTCAACATATACTGACAAATTCACACCACTTTATGGATGTCACGGCATTCATTAAGCACAGACGAATCATGAAGAATAGTTTCACAACTGCCGTTCTGTTTTATTAGGGTCATTAAATGTTGAAATCCAAGGTGACATTGAATAGTCTTTGTCAAAGTACGCATGTAACTGCACAACACTTGTTTGCATATAGAAATATTAGTATCTCTGTTTCGTTCTTTACTTATAGTTACTTTGTTCAGTCTATGCCAGAACGTGTATCACTATTGGCGTGTGACTCATTCTGCACATCTATACACCAGCATATCACAAACAACAAAAACAAGCATAAAAGACATTGTCTTAGTATTTATAAGCTAGTTAAAAAAAATAATAATTTGTATGAATGAAGAACTCACTATTTGTACATGGCCTATTAATGAGTAAACAATACGTAGACTGTAAACAGATTATGCATTAACTACAAAATAATAGTTTACAAATGATTTATAAATGCATAACATGTTTGTGACAGATGTGTGAGATGACAGAACTGTCTTTGTGTTTTTGTATGAAGCTGGTGGCGTGTTTGGCCGTCAGGTAGATTCTGGATCAGAAATGGATGATAACACTCAACTCAAGTTCTACACGGAGCACAGGAGCCGTCGCCGCAGCAAAGGTAACCGCCTTCACCTACCAAATATTTGCTTACATTAGTCATTTTGCACATAAAACCATAAAAATGTCCAACTACTGCCAACTACTGCCTAGTCTCATAATGCATGCTTTCCAAAAAAACCCCAAAAACTGTGAAATATGAAATAAATAAAAGACGTTTTTGAACATTACTTAAAATCTCAGGGGTTCTTTAAGTTAACCATTGACTTCATAAGGGTTTCATCTGTGGGAAAAAAAAAAAAAAAAGTAGTGGGAACCCCTGCCATGAACAAGTGCGGATCGCTCTAGCCAATATAGACTTTCTCATTAGTTTTTCTGAAGTCAATAAATGCAGAATGTTCCGTACCGTCTCATCTTATAAAGAGCTTAAGGCACCTTCCATGAATAGAGTACACAAAATAGAGCCTGAAAATCTTAAAATGAGTGAGTCTTTTTTTTCTTTTCAGCAATAGTCAGCCAAAATGTGTTTGTGTGAAGTACGTGCGATTGTTCTGCACACTGCAGTCAAATATAGCACATAACAACCAGACTACACTATGCAAAGAAAACAAGCAGAAATATGTGAAAGTATGCAATGAAAGTCATACTTGAATACTTCCTTATCAGAAGCCACAGCCAAAGACATAAGTATCTAAATCAAGGTCCTGAAATCACAGATTCTTGACAAAAGTCTTTGAAATGTGCAATTTTGTGGTGTTTTTCACTTTCCGCAAAGCCTGGTCCACATTGGCCACTTAGATGGGAGACATTGATTGACATGCAAAACAACATACTGTTGTTAGTTATATTTTAATAATATTTTATCATGCTTTAAAGAAGTTCACTTATTTTGATGTGTTGATTAACATGCTGAAGCACATGTAAAGTACTGTACATAATTATATTTTGAACTGTTTTGTGTTCTTCAAAACTGCATCTGAAATTATAGTAACACTTTATTTTAAGGTGTCCTTGTTACACGTTACATGTACTTACTATTATAAAAACAATCAATTATGCATACTTGCATGCAAGTAACCCTAAACTAAACCCTAATCCTAATCCTAACAATATAGTACGTACATTTTATGAATACACTGTAACAAGGACATCTTAAAATAATGTGTAAACAAAATTATTCAGTTGTTATATTTCAAATTTATATTTAAAACTTAAAGGGGTCCTATTATGCTTTTTTCACTTTTTGAATTTTAGTCAGTGTGTGGTGTGTATGTTTGGGCATAAAACAAGATCTACAAAGTTACAAATCTCAAAGTCCACTCCAAAGGGACATATTTCGTTAACTATACCGGATCAGACGGAACTTGCTGCTTTGGCAAGGGGCGTGGCAGTACTTAAACACCATCTAAATTGTTCGCCAATCACAACCCACTGGGACAGCTAAGCAATCACAACACATTTTGTTTTTTGGAAGGCGGGGCCTTCATCAAACCCGGAACTAATCGAGCCGTCTGTGCCAGGCTGGGGAGAAAGGTATTGTGAAAAATAATGCGTTTTTCAAACCACCAAGTATAAGAGCATGTTCTAGTACACCCCTAAAACAAAATCAAGACTTTGTAAAAGAGCATAATAGTTTAGACTTAAAATGTGATATTATAAATATATTTGAATACATGCCATACAATTTTCGGTTACACTATTTTATGGTGTCCTTGTTACAGTGTACATTTAAGTACTGAGTAAAATTACTGAGTAAAAAACTACATGTACTATAGGGTTAGGATGAGGGTTTGGTTTAGGTTTAGTTGCATGTAATTATGCATAAATTATTGCTACAGTATTACTACTGTAAGTGCTGTATATGTAACACGTAACAAGGGCACTGTAAAATAAACTGTTACCCAGTTGTCAATGGAAATGACATTAAAGTATATTTTAGTGTACCATAAATGCCTGTCAGTACATTCGGCAGTACACTTTAACCATTAGAAGTAATTATGAAATTACATATATAGATATATTGAAGATCACTTAAGTGGGTAAAACAAAACTTCATCTAATTACATTTAATATAACTTTAAACTATAAAACATTATTATTCTTTTTTTAAGTAAAATCAAATTGACTAATGGAAAAACATATGTTGCTATTATTTATTTATCATATAATTGTATTACAATGTACAGTAAGGGCCAGATTTACTAACAGCTTGCGCCAGTGCAAAGCATCTTTTGGCATTAAAATAGTACTGTCAAGACGTGCGGTAAAGAATTAGCGCTGAAAAGGCGTAGACACGGTTATTGTTGCGCCTGACCTTATTGAATATGCATTTGTAGAAGTTAACCTTTCAGACGCAAAATTTATGGGGGGAAAGTATTTAAATGAGTCATGCAACGCAATTTACTAACGTTTGCACTCGTCAAATTACTGGTATTTACACCATTATTTAACGCCCCCAAAAAAGCATGTCTTAAAGCAGGCGGTAATTTGCGCTGCTCTTGGTAGAGTGCACTCGTAATTATGGAAATGATCTGGCTGCATCTGTGTTCTTTAATGTGTGCATTGTTAGTAAATCACCTGCAGAATTTTCCCCTCCCATCGGCGCATTTATGCAATTGTGCTATAATGCTAATTTGCTGTTTAGTAAATCTGGCCCTAAGTGTCTGAAAACATTATATTCAGTTTGCACTTAAGTATATTGTTTTAAAATGCATTATTCCAAACACGATGATACAATAATATTAATGCTCTTTTCTAATAACGGATAATGATGATGGACTGGTATAATTTCATGCAAGATTATTGAATCATAATGTGTTTTTCAAACAAGCTTTTTTTCCGAATATAAATTTTATGTTACATTATAATTTATCTAATGTTTAATGTCTCAAAAGAGCATCTGATTGTGCTTTTATTGCTTAAGAAATGTATTGGAGCACCAAATTTACTGTATTTCTTTTTTTTTTTTTTTTTTTTTTGGAAAGTGACAAACCAGTGTTATTATCATAAATTGAAACTACAAATAAAACCAGTTAAAAAAAAAAAATCAATCAATAAAATGAATTGTTACTTAAAGGGGACCTATTATGCTCCTTTTTACAAGATGTAAAATAAATCTCTGATGTCCCCAGAGCGTATATGTGACGTTTTAGCTCAAAATACCAAAGAGGATAATTTTTTATAGCTTGTTAAAATTGCCACTTTTAGAGTATTAACCCAAACACACTGATTTTGAGTATGTTGCTTTAATGCAAATGAGCTGTTGCTCCCGGAGAAGAAGGCGGAGCTTCAAGAGATCAAGCTCCGGCAGGAGCAGCGCTAGCCTTTGCAAATAAACTTTCCCCTATTAGTACAAGCCTGTTATCTTTACAGAAAACGTACTCGGTTTCAAAGTCAGTCATCTGATTATACTGTGCATAATAAATTTGCGCTTATGAATTACACAGACAGGGAGCACGGCAGGATAAAAATAGCAACATAGCTTGTCTCATGCTATCACAAACTTTATAAGTCCCACTTCTGATTATGAGCTCGACAACTTGAAGCGATCGACTCACATTGCTTTCATATGCAACTTTTAACTACCACATTCATTGATGATTAAGATCATTCTGGTAGCACTTGAAGGCAGCATCAGAGAAAACAGGCAGAGACAATAGCCCTATTCGCACGGGATTAGTATTACCTGGTGACCTCCAGTCATTTGTAATAATTGCGGAGGTTGTCTGTGATCTTAATCCCGTGCGAATCGGCCATGTCTGTAATTTGTAAAGTAAAAATTCCCCCGCAAATGACCTACCATATTTCGCCGAACACCGAGGTCCTGTGATAAAATTAGTCCCGTGCGAATCGGCATCTCTGTGATTTAGCCAGCATTTGGTGGGTCGTGTATCATTTTTCAAGGTTTTTGTTTCCTGTGCGCCTTTTTATCCATCTTTCGTGAAGAATGGAGCTGCGTTGGAGTGTTTGATAGTATTTTGGGAGCTGTCATATATCGCTACACCATACAATTTGCAGAAAGAGAAAGCTGAAAAGGTTTTGAGGTTGTGTTACAAATAAATCAAGCATAAAGATTGAGATATTACTTTAACCTGGTGACATGTAAATGACATAGGGCACGAAACTATATTAGTTCTTTTTTTAAAAAAAAAATCCATCTAATTGGACCATAGAACGGGACTCTCAAAGCCTTGACATCCGGGGATCCGGGAGATAAATCAGTAAATTCGAGTAAAATCACAGGCTTCGCTTATCCCGTGCGAATGCGCCACACGAAATTCAGATGTGGGGGGGTAATTTCAAAATCACACATGGTCCCCAGATAATACTAATCCCGTGCGAATAGGGCTAATGATAGCTTTAGCAGTTAGCCTTACAGAGTGCCAAGAAACTCTTTCAGACAGGCAATTTGGAAAACAAACGCATGATACTTACTTTGTCTGGAGCTGACGTTCGTGCACGAAGCGTTGGTTTTGATTCCTAAACATTTAAGGGACTTTACTGATTGTGTTTCCTGTGATATTTCCTTTGAAAATGAAATGTAACCACAGTGTCCTCGGCTCAGATGGGGGGTGTTTATGGAGACTCCTATGTTCATTAGTGTATCCCAAAACACAACACTTGTAATGCCTCTTTGGCACTGACATTGTATAAAACTCCAGTAATGGCGGACCGCAGCTTCTCACTCAAGGCTGTTTTTAGGCTAATAGGGCAGAGAGCGTCACAAATGGGCGGGACTTTTTCCCCTCGGTGATGTGAACAGAGGGAGAATCTGAAACAGCTCGTTTGGAGAGACTGTTCATGATTTATTGATTTTATTAAAAAATGAGTGGGTGGATTTTTAACATTATAGGCTGGTTGTTTTCAGACACTGCGGCCACACAATTGTGTTCAAACACCTTATAAAAGTGATTTTTCCATAATAGGTCCCCTTTAACGTCAACATTAGTTTAAATAAATTTTACATGTATTTATTTTTACAATGCAACATTTCCAATTTTCAAAATTTCATTTCTAACTTTAACTAAAATTAAAGTGAAAACAGAAAATATAAAAATAAAATCTAATTCAAAATATTAACAAAAACTATAATCAATGTTATTGAAATAAAACTGGCTTTAAATGTCCACTATTTAATGCTGAAACTGAGGTTCATGAATGCATGCAGCAGATCACATAACATAAGGAAAATATCAAACAAGGCCAAACTGGAAATTGATTTTTATGGAATAAAGATCTCTCTATGCAAAGCAGCTCACCATATCTGCAAAAGTGGAGGAGGAAAAATCAGTCACTTCCTGTTGTTATTTTATCAGGGCTGAGAGACAAACAACTCCTGGTAGAGATGATTAGCTCAGCATGTAGCATCAGAGTCCTGCAATCACACTCATCTATCACCAGCTTTCAGAATGGCCCGCTGAGAATTTATGACGGTGCACAAAGTGGCCCCTTACAAGAGACGAACATCACCGTTCACACTAGAATTACTCTCAGACTCTTTAATCACACAAGGATGAATTTAGTACCAAATTCTGCCCTATAAACTGTCACTGTGTTACAAAACCTAGTGAGCTGCGAACCTGTGGTAGCTAGCATTCAAGACTTCTTTTGCATGCTTTCTTGAACGCTGTTCTTAAAAAGTAGGCAGCATTTCTGAAAGTCATTAACATTTCCACTCAAACCAGGCTCATTGGAAAAAATGTGCCTCTACCTAGAGTTTTGCCAGACTCCAAAAAATATTTACCTATTCATACTATTTACAGGAGTTTCCAGCTGAAATAAACATTAGTGGCAATAAAACAGCAACAATTTTTATTCCATTTCACAGAAATTATGCTTACGTGGCAGATTATTGATTAATAAAGACATTTTTGTGTGGTTCCTTGCACAATACTATGTTATGAGTTCAAAACACTTTTATAATAGTGCATGATTTGAAAACTAACACATTTTGATTTTTGTATCACATAACCAGTTCCATATGTTTGGCTTTTTCAATGTCGTAAACTTGCTCAGTAGCGCACCCGGTACAGCAGTTCACTTATGATCTAAAGCACACGAGTATGAGTCCCATGAAACACGAGTCACATTAAAAAAAGGATAAAGACTTGAAGAATCGAGAAATTACAACATGGTTTGCTTCAGCAAATATGTTTTATCTCAATTTTGTTTTGTTAACACCATCGGTTTGGTTTTATGTATTTTCAGACATGTTAGGGTATTAACATTTTAGTGCCACTCATTTTAGCCTTTTTCATTTAAACATTTTAGTGACAATTTATTTCTGAACTGTCATGATACATACAACAACCAACATAATAAAACATTGCCAGATTCATGTTTATCTGTTTCGGAGATAATTAAACACATTTTGTGCCATGTTTGATAAATTGATATAGTGGAAATATTTATTTATTTATTTATTTATTTACTTATTTATTATACAATTTATTTGCGTTGATAAAGCTGAAATCATAGCTAACCAATAACTACTCTTAAATATTCACAACTAAATCACAGTTTCGTAATTAGACTAATTTCCAAAATTCAAGCTTGGTTAGAAATCTTGACTGTTAAATAAATAACAAACAAACAAACAAACAAACAAACAAATACTTGTCACTGACTTGACTTGTATGTTTCTTGAAAAAAAAAAAAAAAAAGGTACACTAACTTACTAACTTTTGGGAACCGTAATGACCTTAACTCTTTCACTGCCAAACACGGAATTTTCCGCGTTTCCGTGTTCTCACTCTTATATGCTCGAAGGCGCTATTATGCATCTCCTGAATAAGTCCAGAATGTGCTGATCAAAAACACAGGCGAGGAAGGTGCAGAAATGAGGGATGTCATATGTAAGCATATGCATATGAAAAATAATGCGATCATCAACAATAAACAGCATAGAAATGAAAATTGCCTATAATGTTACTGAGTGAAATGTCAATCCAGGAAGTGGCAAAGGACTGTGAAAGCTTTGGGGGTGCTGATGGAAGCCATCTACTGCATCTTTGCTTTGATCATTGTACTGAAAATTATCCAGATGTAGTATTAGATTTTCTCAGGGTTTTTTTTTTTTTTTTTTTTTTTTGCTCAAAATTTTGCTTAAATGATGCTTTTTGTTTAAAAGTAGAGGCTCTGTTCTTTATTTAGATATATTGCATAATCAGTTATTCACACAACAAAATATTCTGGGGGCCATAAAATTTTAGTGAAAATCATCAAAAATGCTGATGGTGGCTGGCAACTTTTTTTTTTTTTTTTCAAAAAGACTGGTGAGGAAAGAGTTAATAACCTTTATTATTATAAATTCCATTTAATAATACGATAACAGCAGTTTAGGGACCTGTAATAATTCTCACTATTAACTAGTTGCTTATTAGCATGCATATTACTAGCAGGATTTAATGCCTTATTCTCCATGAGCATATTTTAGATCCCATAATCCACCTTATTCCTAAATTTAACACCTGCCTTAGTAACTATTAATAAGCAGTACATTAGTAGTTTATTGAGGCAAACGTCATAGTTAATAGTTACTAAAGTGTGACGGTAACACTTTAAATTAGGGAATACATATTCACTATTAACTAAGGGTTTTCCCTCAACAAACTCCTAATTTGCTGCTTATTAATAGTTAGTAAGGTAAGGTTGTTATCTTTAGGTTTTGGGTTGGGTTAAATGGTCTAGAATATGGTCTTGCAGAATAAGCATTAATATGTGACTAATAAGTACTAATAAACAGCCAATATGCTATAGTAATATGCATGCTAATAAGCATCTAGTTAATAGTGAGAATTGGTCCTTAAAATAAAGTGTTAATGCATACCAAATTTACCAAGTTTCCAAGCTTTAATGCGACCTGGATATAACTAAATAACTAATTAAATGAATAAATAAGCAAACACAAAAAGCCACAAGGCTGGTTAGCATTCACAGTTATTTGTGATGGTAGATACTGTGACTAATATAGATATTGTGACTGCAGGCAGTAAGCATCTTTCTCCTTTGATGGCCTTTCAAATGTTGTCCTGAATGCTGAGAAAAACAATTTTATTTCCGGCAGCATATTTATATTACCTGTTTGTTTTGTAAGGCTCTTAAAAGCATGAGATGGACTTGTTTTGTACTTTTCCTTTTAGTGAAAGGCTTGGGACTGTGATATTATAGTCCTCTTCCCAAGGCAAGCATCACTACTGTTATTGCTTGTAGTTCTTCCACCCACTTCAGCTGCATCTTTTCCCACACCTTTTGTGCTACGGATGTGAATGAGACCGTAAATCATAGAGCTTGTGAGAGCTTTGTTGTTACTTTTCTGAATGATCAGGCTTGCAATTTTTACCAGGAGGATGATAAAAACCCATACACCTACATTAAACCCAAGTCATATCTACAGACCCAAACATATCATAGAGATTTGGGGCAGACAGAAAATTGTGGCGGTGGGTTTTGCACAGGCGAGCACCACTCATTTATTTATTTTCACCTTTATCTTTTTGCAGTGTATTTTCCATTGCAAAACTCAAAGTTAAAAGGTATAAGAAGAAGAAATAGTCTAGGAAATTTATTTCACTGAGTTTCAGCCCTTTTCATTGTGGTGGTGTCGGTCTAAATTGATCTGTATCAAAAGCTGCAGTAGTAGAAGTGCTGCAAACTTGCTCACTATCAAACCAGGAGCTCTGAGTAGAAGGGACAGAACAGGGTTCATTATTGATTCCTCAAGGCCACTGTTTGCTCTTCTGAGCCGCTGTAGCCATGAATTATCCCTCATACCCGATCTGTGCTGATAGCTGAGCTATTTTCAAGAGGATGTTGTGGGTGTGCATTCAAGGACATGCAAAAATATATATGTCATGCTCAGAGTTCAGAGAGGATCCATCTCTATGGTTCTGTTGCGTATATTTGTTTTCTCGCCGAGCAGCGATTTTTCAGTTTGAAAATGGTCATTGATAAGCAACTCAGACTGAAGTTATCCTGTGAGTTATTGCATTGCAGACAGACACAGAAAGCGATGTGTATATGTGTACATGTGTTTTTGTGTCTTATCAGTATTTGTCGTGTTTTACATGTATGCATGAGTGTTATCAATGCACAGCCAGGAGTTTTGCTGTGCATTGTGTGGAAGATGCTCTCTAGCATGAAGGACATACAAGTGTGAAGCTCTGCTAAGCTTTGTCAAGGACTTGCTCATTCACTTAGGAAAGCCAAGAGAGAGAGAGAGAGCGAGTGAGTGTGTGTTTGGCGTGTTTATATGCTGTTGTGTTGGTACATATGCTAATGTGCTCTTAAGTCTTTCACAGTGATTGCGGCCAGTTTCACGTTTAAAGATGTGTCATTGTAACCCATTATTTCAGTAACTGTTAAACAACTAAACACTGTAATATAATAAGTTCTTTATGTATTAGTCATACAAATGAATCATTGTTGAATTACTTAACATAATTTGTCTATATGAAGGGATTTCTTACTTCAGCACAAAAAAGTGCCATTTAAATGAATGCTATGCAAGCTTGTAAATAAAAAAAGTGGATGCATCCTAGATTAGTGGTCAATAAAGATGGGTAATTCAATTTAGATTCTAAAAGTAGTACCCCTAAATAACCTAACCTAAATATGTTGATTGATATAAACCTTACAAACCTAAATGCATTAAATTATTTCATCCCTGTCAAGAGTTGGTTTGGAATTTATGGACTTAAAATTGAAAATAGGCTACATTAGTTAGTTCTGGTTGTATCATTTCATTTCTGTGTGCATGTCTTGTGATAAATCATACATTGTAATTGGAAGACAATATTGATAAACCATTTCAAAAAGAATCCTGTTAAATGCTTTTGCACCACATCACTTTATTCACAATCAATATTCTTGTGTTTTTGGCCAATAAAAAGTTACTATTGGGATTAATTTCTTATTCAGAATTCAGCTCTTATTTTTTTTTTAAATCCCAGAAGAGTTTTCACATATGCATTCTTTTGCCAGTGTGCAAGGATCACCATACTAAAATACTGAGACAATGTTTTCTATGCAATGGTGCCAAAACACAAAATCTACAAAGCAAAACATACAGTGTGGCCAGGGTAGTTTGATTCCCGAAAAATGATTCTTATAAGCCGGCTCTTTTTAGTGAATCAGTGAATCTAAAACATGCATTTATATTTACATACAAACAAAATAACTGCATTTTTTTAAATGCAGTTTATATATATATATATATATATATATATATATATATATATATATATATATATATATATATTTGAACTAGAAATGGTAACTGCTATGAACTCAATTTCTATGAGTAACAGGGACATTTTAAATAAATAAATAAATAAATACATACATACATACATACATACATTACATATATAAGCAGTGATGTTTAGTTCCTGAATTATTCAGTTTTATATATATATATATATATATATATATATATATATATAATAAAAACAGGTATTAATTAAAAGAGGTATTATGATATAACTGTTTGTATAAAATGTATAAAAATGTGTGTGTGTGTGTGTGTGTGTGTGTGTATGTGTGTGTGTGTATATATATATATATATATATATATGTATGTATGTTTTTACTTTAATGTTTCTCTTTTGTGATAGTGTATTAAGGACCTACTTTTGTTTTAAAGGGATCCCTGGGTACTAAGACTTGTATGGCTTAATATAACGTAAATGATGTCTCTTACTGAAATGTGTAGTAGAAAACCCATTAAAGATTTATGCTATTTTAAAAAATCACATCGTTTTATACATATGTTGGACTATGGGGGGCGCCATTATTCTGATGACGTAAAATGGTTGCACTCGGTGAGCTACTAGCGCTACCTGTTGCTATTTTTAGCTGAACACATCTTGGAATAGACAACTCGAAAAATAAAATACTGATATGATGACCACAACTACTGAAAGAGCTTACAGGTGGCGATGGATATAAGTACAGGTTTAAACCAAATGCTGTACCATCGATTTTTCCCCACAAGGAGTCTAAACACCCCGGATATCGAGGGAAATCCGCGCTGAGAAACTCCTCTAGCGGCCGAGAGTCATGATTAGCGTCGGCATGTTTACATCCTAACAGATGGCATCTAGCGTTTCTTGTCTCAGCCGTTTGTAAGCTCTTTCAGTAGCTGTGGTCTACTAAAAGACTCAAAGGCATCAGGGCTAAAGTGGAGAGAAAAAAGAAGCGAGTCTTTAGGAAGTTTTATTTGTCCACAGGCATCTTCCCATTCGTTTCTCCTCTTCTTATCGCTAGGAAAGCAGTGAAGTCTTACATTGCTTCTCTTGTTGCCCTTCGACTGAAAATTACAACCAAAAGCCACACAATGTGGTATCGTATCAGTATTTTATTTTCTGAGTTGTGTATTCTGAGTTGTGTTGCGGTAAAAAGCGCCAGTAGCTCACTGAGTGCAACCATTTGACGTCATCGACGCAGAATGTACTGTGCACATAAAAAATGGCGCCCCCCCATAGTCCAAAAACAATGTCGATTTTTTTAAATAACATACATTTTCATGGGTTTTCTACTACATATTTAAATAAGAGACATCATTTACGTTATATTAAGATATACATGTCTTAATACCCGGGGATCCCTTTAAAATGTGTTGTGCAAATTGGCCTATATCCCTATAAAAATAAGCATAAAATAATGTGCTACACTTTAAAATATGTTTCCATTTGTTAACATTATTTGCATTACTAACATGTACTAACAATTAAAATGTTTCTAAAGCACTTATTAATCTTACCTATCATTAGCTTCAGTATTTACTGATACGTTATTACAATCAAAACAGATATGTTAATGTTATTCAGCTTGAGCTAACGTGAATTAACAATTCATTTTAACAAATGTTAATACTATTCGTAAAGTCTTACAAAATTATGCTTAAATATGTACAATATTGCAAGATCTATACTGTGTGCATATACTGTTTCTGTTGTCATAAAGTTCAGAACCTCTTACAGATGGTGATTTAATCTATTTTTTTATTTTGCACATTTGTTTACCTGTGTCCACGTCCACCTGTTTCTAATCCACTTGCACAGCGCCCATCGTCTGTTTTTTGAAAATATTTTCTGGATCTCCAGTCGAGATGGAGCTAATAATCGTAGGCTGTTCTCCGACGGCTACAGTTAGGAACAGATTGTTCTGGAAGAGACGTGAGATACTGTGAATGCACTGTGAAGAACAAGCCAGGTGTGACCTCTCGGAGGAGTGTTGAACACGGCAGAGACAACAAACAAATACAAGCATCTGTGAGATGTTTGGATGCAATCTACAGAAATCTCAGGTTCTTGAAGTTGCTTGAAGAGGAGTTACTTTCACTTTTTATTTCACCCCACCGGGCACTCTATAACACTTAGTTAGGTGTATCTCAGCACAGTTTGCAAGACAACAGTTATTATATATTATTTTTAGGCTAACTCTGATATCTAAGTTATGTTGGGTAATCATGAAAACCCATTATCTGTTTCTCTGCACAAATAAATCAGTCAAGTCTTAACAAAGACTTTTCTAAACTTAGCTAACTGAAGAACAGAATAAATAGCTTAGAGAGTTTGTTTGCTTGTGAAGGTCAGCAACATGTTCGTAAGAATAATATTTCTTGCTTGTTGGGAGCTGGTATTAATTGTTACCTGTTTTTTTATTACATGCTGTTCTTTGACTTTAAAGCGTCTGATCTTCATTAAAGCTGTCAAATCCTATTTGTCATTTCTCACTAGATGTGGAGGTTTCAGAGTTTTAGTTTAACCTGTGCCGCACAGACAAATTGTTCCTATTGGACTTTAAGCTTTTCTTTCTATGTTACATAAATCTGATCGTCATCACAGAGCTTTGAGACATGGGAATAAACACTCTCACTCCCACGTCCACTCTACAGGGAGCTCGAGGATTCAATTTATAGTCAGGCTGTCCTCAGAAAGCATCAGGGGGCTTGTTGTTCCTCGTTTTATTGTAGCATTAGAGCTTCTCGCTGTATTAAGTGATCCGAATTGACCTTTCCCTAAGCTCCGCCCCTCCTTTGGTTATTGTTGCTCACCCAGGAAACATTATAGAACATTCCATTGGAATGAAGTGGAGAATTCTGAGAACAGCTTGGAAAAGAAAACTGTTATCTGCTGTTTTTTTATTTTTTTATTTTTATTTTTTTTTATATTAGACAGTAACATGATTACACTCTGGAGGCTGGTTCAGATTCAAGAGGAAAAAATCATAATCAACTAATAAAAGAAAAACATTTGAAACATTCAGATTAGTGTGAGTTAACATAATTGTTCCTCACAAAACATCTTGTTTTACCTGAAATAATAATCTTGTTTTATCCAATAATTTTATTCAGCAAGAATGCATTAAATTGATCAAAAATGACATTACAGACATCTGTAAAACATTGGTTTGCACAAAATATGAATATGAAGCAGTAAAACGGTTTTCAAAATACAGAATAAGAAATGTTTCTTGAGCGGTAAATTAGCATATTAGAAAGAATGATTTCTTAAGGGCATTTTGACACTAAAGACTGGAGTAGCCTAATGATGCTGAAAATGCAGCTTTGATCACAGCATTAAATTACATTTTACAATATATTCACATAGAGAATGGTTATTCGAAATTGTAATAATATTTCACCTTTTTACTGTATTTTTGGTCAAATAAATGCAGTCTTGGTGAGCAAAAGAAACTTATGAGTCTGATAATGGTAGAGGGCAGCAGTTCAGTGAGGGGTCCATGTGATGGTGAATGGGAGAGGTGTGACGTCATATGAAACAGCAGGAATCTGATCTGTATTATCGTGTTCCTCTGTCTGTTCCCACAGGCTGCCCTCAGAGTCCCATGAGCAAGGCCACATTAACACTGATCACCGTCTGCACGTGTGTGGTGGCAGTCGTGTACGGCACGCAAACATCCTGTCCTCTCACCGTCAAGGTCACGCTCCACGTTCCTGAACACTTCATCGCCGACGGTGAGCAATCTATAGACAGCCACAATGTATTATTTTAACACCAATAGGAACCTTTTACATTATACTTCCTTTTTGCTACATTTAAATAGATTCAGTACAGCAATACAAACAAAATATTAATGGTCATTCATTTACCTGATACCAGCTTGGTGAATTTTAGGCTTTTTTTGTAATCTTTATTGTGATACATTTAATAGACACTTGTATCTAAAGTGACTTTAATTGTGTTCAAAGTATCTTTCCACATTTTATTAATTTGTGCATTTAAATTAACATCCTTGCTGTGAGAAGACAAAATTATATTTTGCTGCTTCGCAACACTTTCAAAGTGAAAAACAGTGCCTTCCTTCAGTCTGAAACAGATTTATGTCAATCTGGCAATGCTTTATTATGCTGGCTGTTGGTGGCTTTTTGGAAATAAAATGTCCGGTGAGTGGCACCAAAAGGTTAATTCTCTAAATAACGTAGCACCTATACTTAACCCTTAAATGCATACCTTGGGTCTTTAGCGACCTGGTACGTTATTCATATTCATATACGCTACCCTCTCCCTCCTTCAATTTTTTTTTTTTTGAGTTAGACATCAACTTTCTTAGTATTCCTCAGTCTTTTCAATATAAACAATATAACAAGAATAAAAAAAAAAAAAAAAAAAAAAATCAATATAAAAGAATGTCTGTTTTCTGATGAATTTATTGTAAAAAGTGTATAGGATCGCTAGAGACCCGAGGTGTGCAATAGTGTAAGTCTATTTTTCCTGCATAACAATATTTAAATATCTCATAACTGAATATGTGCAATTCACCTTTATTCCTCGAGGAGGCACTGTTTGATAGACAATGATGACATGATGTTTCACTCATAATTACCGCAGGCATAAAAAAAGAATATCATCAGCAAATATTGAACTAGTTTGAATGGCTTTACTGCAGAGCAATTACTGTACACAATGAAATATAAATGTCACTGTCATTTGATGCTGGATGTGGTGAATAAGCTGTCAGCAATCAAAATATTTATTTTGAAATCATTGAAAACAATAGTTTTGAATATGGTTGAGATCTCAAATATGAGCCAGATGCTGAATGTACTGTGGAAGTGCGCTCTGACGATGACAGCGTATGGAAAAATCATCTGCTCAAATTGAACTCTTCTAAGTTTCAAAAGGTAACGAAATATGCTTTAGTTTATTCTTCTGTAATTGTTCTTAAAATATCAAGAGTTTTTTGCTATTGCAGCAGTTAGAGGTCCATCCGTGCTGGATATATACTGCAGGTCTAGGTCACTAAAGACTCGAATGTGTAATAATGATTGGCAAAACATCCATGCATTTAAAAGTTCAACTACCTAAAACTGAACTGAAAGTGTTAACAACTTAAATTGTGAGATTTAAAAAAAAGAAAAAAAAAAAAAAAAAACCTTTGCAAAAAGCAACCATGCCATTTTGTCTTTTGAGCTCTTTTATCATGAATTAAGCATTAGTGTTAGTTCTGGCAGGTCACGCGAGTCAAGCTGATTCTCAGCTGATCACATCTACCTATAGAAATACGTATTATATATTCCTATATAAGCTCTATTCAGTATTAATCAGCAGCTTTTTCCACTTGCTCAGGAGCAAATTACCCTCCTCCATCCCCAACTCCTCCTTTCCCACAGTCAGGACTTGGCTTTCTGATATTCCTTGCTGAATCAGACTCCTTTATCTTGAATAATGTTACACTTAAATATCATTAAGTACGTTAATGATATCTGCTTGGTTCTGTTCTGTTTACCCTAGGGGGGTTATTATTGCTGCTCTCCCAGCTCATTCATGACAGGCTTGTATGGATGGGCAGGGATTTTTTGCACAGAACAGAACCATACCGCCAAACCAAACTTTATGCTAAGTATCTATCATTTTGACGACAGTGGTCCTGACAGTACTTGTGTTTTACGGGACTCATACCCAAGTGCTACATATTACAAGTTACAAGTGTAATGCTGTACCAGGTGCGCTACCAAGCAAGTTTACTGTGTCAGAAAATCCATATATATATGGAGCTCGTTATGTGATGTAGACATCAAATTGTATTAGTTTACAAATCATATACTATGGTAAAAGTGTTTTGAGCTCATAACATAGTATTGTGCAGTGAACCATGTCAAATTAAGTATTTGTTAATCTATAAGCACTGCCCTGTAAACATAATTTGTGTGAAAAGGAATAAAAGTTGGTGTTTTACTACCACTGGTGTTCATTTCAGCTGGAAACTGCAGTGAATTGTATATAAGGGTACATTTTTGGAGTGTTTTTCCAATTATCCTTGTAATTGGGTATTGTTGCCACAAGAACTTGTACAACATGACCATTCTAACCAGACAAACCCTGACCCTTTTGATTTTGTCACAAATGCCACCCTAAACCTTTACAAACATGTGCATCAAGAACTTGTATTGGTCACAAATTTGGCAGTTGTGAGCACTCTTCTGAAACATTTAAATGTCAATTTGGAAACCCTACTGTCTGACACGTGCATGCAGCAGCCTTTGCAAAACCACAAGTGCACATCAAGTGCACCATTTGGAACAGGGCCTTGGTCCGTCCTCATGAGATTTGCATTATAGGTTAAAATGGTGGTAAAATATGGAATTTTTTCCCCACCAATAATTTTACAGCATGTTGTGCCAGAATAATTTTTTTGTGCACAAAAATTAATAAATAGAATACTTCTAAAAAAATTTCTATTTGATCTTCATATAATCTTATTGCTGTCTAGGAGAAACAAAGGGAGAAAAAAAAATCAGGCTATTCGTGGATGTTGACACATTTATTGAAACTGCATTCTTTGAATTGATCTGATTTACCTTGGACAGTTTGTCAGTGTATCAGACAGCGACTGAGTGAAAATTCAGCCATGGACATATGAGTTAATCATATCTGCTTCAAATTATTCAAATGAATTAATGATAAGATATAATTCTGAAATTCCAAGTCTCTTAAAAAGAAGAAAGCAAGAGATCTGTACGATCTCACAGCGATTGTGCACAGTGATGAGGGTTAGAGTGAGCAAAGGTCAGAAGACATTCGGCTGCTGAAAAGCATAGAAACCTCCAATTAAAGCCATGTGATGCTGATGCTGCAGTCCAGAGATGCTGGACCATCTGTCAGAGTCGCTGTGGGCTGCTTTAACCCTAAGAGAACAAACATGGCCAAAACACACACACAGTAGAAAAGCTGAGATGATCTGGCTATGATATGTTTCTAATAAATCTGAAATAATCTACATCTGAGCGTTTTGCTGAGAAAAAAAGATGAGAAGAGGGAAACTGCAGCTGCTTGTATTGGGACGACCTAAATTGCAGATGCCACCTGGGCAGAATACTGCTGCTGTATATGTGCCGCATATTATTATCATTGTTCCTTTTATCTGGTTGCTGGAACCTCATTATGAAGGTTATTGTTTTACAGAACTGAGTGATTCGTTTTTAAAGACTAAAGTAACACACACACACACACAGAGAGATCTTAAGACTTCCTTTTTTTCTGTTGGTTTAATGATATTTTCTTTCATACCCCATCCCCTCAGCCAACTCTCACAGAAACCTGCACATCATTAGATGTAAACACAAGTGTGATTTGGCCGATTTATGAGCCTTTTAATTAGTGGGGACACATAATATTTCCTCACAAATCATTGCCATTAAATTCCACTATATTAGTGAGGACGTTTGGTCCTCTATAGCAACACACAAACACACACACACACACACACACACACACACACAAAGTGATTTTTATTGAAATGTTACAAAAGAGGTGGTTTTAGGAGATTTTGTCAGGTTTAACACTTCCGGGTACAAATTTGTCCCCAAAATATGGTGAAGTAGGTAACACACACAGACACACACACACACACACACACACACATATGCATTCCAGGACCCAAAAATATCTTAATTTGAGAGCATGTTTTCTAGGTGATTTGTCATACGTACTCTGGTAGGTTTGCTGAGGGTCATGGGCTACATCTGTTGTGTGGGGTTTTTTTAGAAATATTCAGACAAACTACAATTTTGAATCACTCGTATTAGCCCACACTTTGCATATAGCTCCTGTAATGGTTGTATAATAAGTATCAACTTAAAGCTCTTACATTAGTCCGAGATTTGAAGAGGTCACAGTCGCCAGCATCAGGTTTCTAATTAAACTGTTCGATGACATTCAGCAGCTGATTGTTTCTTAGGGGGTATTCAGAAGGTCATCAGAAATGTCTCTTTTTTTTTTCTTTTTTTTTTTCCCCAGAGAAACACACACTGTTTCTCTGAAACCCCCAGCCATTAGTCAAACTCATTTAAGACATGGTCCACTGCTTTTAGTTGTATATTTAGCTTATGCTATAGCCTTCCTGTTTATGAGGATTTTTAAAGGACATAAAATGCAATCAGGTTTTGCATAGAAGTATAATGCATGGTAAATTTTGAGTGCATTCATATGAATTATATACATGGTATTAAAAAAACAAAACAAACAAACAAACAAACAAACAAAAAAAACTGCATTATATTAATTGCAATAGCACTGCGTATTTTTTATTTATTTTTATTTTTTTTTGCTGTCTTTTGATGGTTTTCAGTTTATGTTGGATGTTCCCGAACTGAATGCCTTATAAAAAAATATGACTTCAAAGCAAATAACAAAGTGTAATAAATAATGAAACAAATACTTGTTACGCTGATGGTCTAATAAGCATTTTTATTTTTATTTTTTTATTTTTTTGGAATGAATGAATGAATGAATGGAGTTTCTCCATTAGCCTGGACACACTCCCTGTTTAGGCCCCACCCATACGATTCTCTCTGAATACTAACAAAATATTAACCAGAGAAACTATCATTTCAAACAAACAGCTGTTTAGCTAAAGCACATGTATAAAAAAAAAAATAAAAAAAAAAAGTTTATTACAAGAACTAGGACAATGCTTGCTATAAATATTCAAGAATTATTTTTCTTTTTTTTTTACTAAATGCAATTAAGAAATAGATTTAATCATATTCATCTCATTATACATATCAATAAACAGAAATAATTGCCTGCATATTTTTACTAAACTATTGAAAGTATTTGAAAATCTACTTAGGGACTTTATGTCTGTCTGTCTGTCTGTCTGTCTGTTTAAGCAAGTTAATTGACTGCATTCCTCTGCTGCCATTTGAATAATGACCAGTGCCAGTAAATTATCAGTGAATGATCAATAAATCAGTGTTAAATGTGTTAATGAACATCATTTTGAGGAAATTTAATGGCTAAATAAAAAAGTAATAATACTACTAATAATAAAATACATTAAAATAATTTGATATTCACATTATTTTGTGTAGCCAACAAAACAATATGATTTGTTATATACAGTGGTTATGGGGGTTTTTTTATTGACTTTTGAGCTAGACAGTTCTTCTTTCTCCAGCAGAAACTTTGTTCTGGCTGCATCTCATCACACTGCCGTGTAGTGAAGTTGAGGCACAATAGCTGCCACGCTGTGTTAAATCCCTGTGTCTCTGCGGCGCTCCTGGGCGTCCCTGAGTGGGTGTCAGTCTGGCAGGCGTCCACACGTCCCGCTCTGCCTCCGCTCTCGGGTTTAAGACGGCAGAGAGGATTATGAAGCAGCAAAGAAATTTAATTTAAGTCGCCCTTATCTTTGAGAAGAGCTGAATTCACACATCAGCAGAACAGGACAGGTGTAAACGTCATCCTGAGAGATGATGGACACACAAGAGAAGGAGAAACTTATTTAGAAACACTGCTTAATTCTGCTTTGGGGAGAGATCTGGGCTTTGGCAGATATTGAAGAGCATGTCCTGCCATACACATCATCCTTGTTCAGTGTTTGTTCGATGGACTCATGAACACTGATCTTAGACCTGGAGATGTTTCAAGAGATTCTGACCTCCTGGTCTTAAGTTGTTTCCACTAAAGTGTATTTTTTTCAATTGTTTTCAATGTGAGTGTCACATATATTTAAATAAAACAGCTGTAGCAGCATGAAGAGCATTGTCGAAATGTTGTTCTTCTTGAAGGTCATAAGATAAATCTGTATTTTCAATCATGTCCTTTTTTTTCTGTATTTTTTATATAGGAAGCAGTTTTGTGGTGAGCATGGGCAGTTATCTGGATGTCTCCAACTGGTTAAATCCAGCTAAACTGACCCTGTACTACCAGACCAACACCTCCACCCAGTGGGTGAGAGACTACTGTGGCCAGAGAACGACTGACCCCTGTGAACAGCTCTGTGACCAGGACACTGGTGAGTGAACGAGCACACACACACACACACACATTTGTACGGCTGTTTTTGTGGGGACTTGCCATAGACTTGTATCATTGTTATACTGACCAAACAATATTTTTCTACCGACTAAACTAAACCTACCCCTCACAGAATTTTTTTTTTTTTTTTTTACATTTTTAAATTTTCAGATAAACATAATGTAACAACAATAACAATGTCAAAAAATCAGATTTTACTATCCTTTATATAACCAAATGTCTCCACAATGGAGGATAAACCTGTACACACTCAGAAAAATACAGTATCGAGACCTGATTGCCACACTTACGAGGAAACACATTTATTTGCTCGTGACCTTTTGTGGTAATCTGTGGCTCAAGGTCTCAGTCAGGTTGAGTCGGTTTGCAGGGCGTCAGTGTGATAAGCGTGCCGATGCCTGGGGATCAAGGGAATAACACAAGCCCGCTGTGACATCTCAGACCCGGGGCTTATGAGCATCACGCTTGACATTTACAGTTACTGTCTAGAATCTGTCTTTGTAGCTGCTCTTTTGCAATACGGTCAGGACCCAGAAACACATGGTGCTCTTTAGTCTCATGCACAGGGTGAAAGTACAGACAATTTGATTGTGATATATAAATGGATGAATAAACAACATACTTTAAAAGAGTTATTCTTAAAAAGGACAATCTACTCAAAAAATTAAAATGAAACAAAACAGTTGATGGTAGCCATTGACTTCCATAGTGTGGAGGGAAAAACAAAAGAAATGGTTAGTGGAAGTCAGTGGTTAGTGTCAACTGTTTGGTTTAATCGTAATTTCCGATTTAAAATTTAAAATTCATTATGGTGTAAATTTATGCTAAATGTAAATTAAAATATATTTAAT
>JAFVLL020028164.1:0-5000 GCA_021397915.2 Tor tambroides
GGGCTGACGAGGTGCAGGTGCCGATGATTAATATGCTGGAGATGTGGAGCGAGGTAATTGGCTGGGTGAGGAGCCTGGTCCTCCTGTGACAGTTTTCAACATTTATAAGATTTTTTTTGTACAAACTTTCTCACTGAATGCTCAAAGATCATTTATTGTCTCCTTAATTGCTTATTCATGGTGTTACGTGAATAGCGAGGGATCTGCTCCTGGATTATTTCTTGTTCTTACATCATTTGGGTCTAGTCTGAGCCTACAGTCAGGATATTAAAATGTCATGTACAAATAGCATTAGATAAAAAGGCTGGGGTGAGGTGAAAGTGGTCGCTGCTCACATTTAAGAGATGGATGAGGCTTGTGTCCATATGGGGCAGAAAACCGTAAATCAAGGGAGCTTAGATTGTGCAGGTCTAGCTGTTCTCTTGTCCTCTTTAGTGTGGCTAGTGTGTCCCAACTGTTGTTACACGTGAAGGACTGTTGGCAAAGTGGTTCAGGCCAGGTATGAGATACTGCTGAAGGCTGAGACGGCATGAATGGCAGCAGGGGAGCTGAAGGTGACCTGCAGAGCTCCACTCACAGCAGCTGAGCAGGTGTGCTTTTAGTGCCGTCTCCTTTGCTCCTCTCTTTTGTTTTCATCTGGGCTTTTATATGGTCATTTATCCTCAACACAAATCATTTTAGCATAGAATCTGTCTATATTAGTGAGGACATCTTTTAGATGCACAAAATAGTTTTTATAATGAGGTGATATTTGCATTAACCTAACTCTCACACAAACTTGCTGATATCGGTAGATTTACACATGCAAATAAACATGATTTAGATGATTTATGACCATTTTTAAATATTGTTCACCACTTCACGTGTCCTCAACATCTCTTAATGTCACCAGAAGGAAAGTTTGGTCAGATTTACCTTTTAACTTTTTTACGTGCAAGTTTATGCTCAAAAGAATCAAAAAACATAAAAGGTAATTGTGACCTTTTACACTGCAATTCTGACTTTTTTCCCTCACAATTTCAAGTTTACATCTCGCAATTTTGACTTTTTTCTGCGCAATAATAAATGCGCAATTGTAAGAGAATAGTTAGTCTTTTTTTCCTTCAGCATTGGACTTTATAACTCACAATTGTGAATTTATATCTCACAAATCTGAGAAAAGAAGTCAGAATTGCAAGAAAAAAGTCACATTTGCCAAATATACTGTAAACTCGCAATTGGGAGAAAAAATCAGAGTTGTGAAAAAATGTCAGAACTGCGAGATAAAAAGTCACAATTACCTTTTTTTTTTAAAAAAAAAAGTTTTATTCAATGGCAGAAATGTGCTTCCATATGGTTTAGTACCAATACCAGTGAAATTTAACAATATTGATACCAAAGATAAAGGAAAGTGCTATTAAACACCCCTTTTTAACTGTTTAATTACTTTACATGTTAAGTGTTTTTCTGTCATGACAACTCTCAAAGTGATTAGCATGGTAATATGACAATGTTAATGTGTTTGGTCTTGCCGGAACAGATCTGCTGCTGCAGAGTAAGTGCTGAGATTTGCTACTCCTAATACATCCACAGAAATAACACCCATATATAACACATGAAGTTAACCCGTAGCAGATCTATACAGGTGGAGCTGGGGAAGGTGGAGGGCTTCTGAAGCTCACTGCAACTGCTACAGCAAACACTGCCAAGTATTTGAATGTTGAGCAGCGAGCTCATTGGCTGCTGATATGAAAAGAACCAATCAGTGTTATATGATAATGATGTGATTATGTCAGATTGAGTTCGACCTGTTGGACTGCACCATCTAGAGTTTCATGCCAGAACTTTGGATTTATACAGAATTAATTATAAAATTATGTAGAAAATATAAAATAATAAATATTTATATGAGTGGGGGTTTTCTGACATCACTGTCACAGACTTTTTATTTTTTTTTTTTAACATGGATTGTTTTCATTATGGTAAATTATAATTGTTCAGACTACTATTAACCAAAATCCTACTCCTAGGATTTTACTTTCATGCAGGAGGTCACAAGAAAACCCCAGAGTAAACATTTGCAGGTTCCTCCTCCTGGTTCACTATCAGGAAATTATGCCTTTAATGTTAATGCTATGCACATATTTTAACCATTACATTTGAAAAGGTTATTGCTGAATTTTCAGGAAATTGTGTTTTAGGGCTGTAACTATCATGGACATTGGGGGACCAGCATAGGGGGATGAAAGATAAACATCTACACGATTGTCAAAGATATTCATCATTTTTAACAAAAACGTACACATTATTTATTTTTCAAAACTTTTTTGTCAACCCAGCTACATTTAAAACAGGCTGTGGGTTGAATGTTGTTCAAATTCAATTGGCCCGAGATGTTTTACCTTACAAGATCACAAGAAAATAATAAAAAAAAGGAAGTAGGAAAAAAAGTAGGCCTCCGTTTTATGAGCTAATGTTTCAATTCATTAATTCATATTAGGAAAACTTAGTAATGAGTGATTGATTATAGACCAGCACCTTTTATCAGAGAACTTCAGGTAGACTTTTCATGGCTACAGAGGTCAAAACGATATCAAAAATGCAAGGAAAACTGGAAGAAGAAAAAAAGTGTAACAAAGGGAAGTGAATTTTGTTACCTCAAAATGTTGTCTCGACCTCAGGACAGCCATCCATGTGAGCCAGACCTAAAATACTTCTGAAGAGATTTAGGCCAAAATACCTGTAAGATAATAAATGTGTCTGACCGACTGGTACAGAAATAAACAGGATAAAGTCATTGCTATAGAGGACATCACCTACTTTAGACACTGTAGTACATTTTCATATATTGTCTTAATAAATGCATTGATTGTAGCACGTGCTATTTCTTAGCAAATTTATTCAGATTTCTTATTTGATTCTTGATTATTGAATATTCTTGACAATGTCTGGGAGAATGCGATAAATGTCTCAACAGCCATAGCATTAAAACAAGATACATTGCTAACACTTTATTTTATAGTGGCCTTGTTGCATGTTATATGTATTTACTATAGTAGTAACAGTGAATTATGTATAATTACAAGTAATTAATTTTCAAACTCTAACTCTACAGTAGTACTAGTAGTAGGCTATTTGTGTGATTATGCTCTAGCAAAGACAACTTACAGGAAAAGTTCACCCAAAACTGAAAATTTACTAAAAAAAATGTACTAACCCTTAGATCATCCAAGGTGTAGGTGAAGAAAGTGTTATTATGAATTATGAACCAAAGTTTGGCCAGAAGCAATGGTTAAAATATAAGTTAAAATGCCTTAATGGTGGATTTGTTTCTTATAAACATGCAGCTTTTGGCTTCAAAAGATGTTAACTGATGGACTGGAGTGGTGTGGATTACTTGTGGATTATTGTGATGTTTTTATCAGCTGTTTGGACTCTTATTCTGACGGCACCCATTCACTGCAGAGGATCCACTTGTGAGCAAGTGAGGTAATGCTAAATTTCTCCACATATGTTTAACAACTCATTTACATCTTTTTGTAAAAGAATTTCACACATTTTTGTGTGAACTATTCTGTTTAAGAGTTGTAATTGTATTTACAATAATATCAAATCAAATCAAGAAGCAGAATTTTTAGGCCTAATATTGTTCCTGTTTGTGTGAATGAAACAGCTAATAAAATCTTCAACCCTTTAAAAATATCTGAATTTTCTGCAATTTTCTCATATTATACACTATTCAAAATGTAATTTTTGGGCTTTTTAACTGAGACAGATCAGATGTAAATTGGAAAAAAAAAATCATTTATTTTGCTATGACTCATGCTTGCTATTTGTGCTTGGCAACATTAGAATTTTTCTCTGTAAAACTTTATTCTGATGTAAAGAGCTGAAACACGAAAGGTTTTTTCCTGAGTTTTTGTCCCACCTCCGCCCAGAATGCACGCTTTGACAAATAAACACACTAAATATAGGTCTGTTACCAAACACACATTCACATAATTGTCACACTACATGCAAATAATTGTGACAGTAGAAATTACCTTTATGCCTCACAAAGGTCTCTTCCCCCAATGTCTTCGTTGCCCACCTACACATTTCTCCATTTACTTTCTCTGCAGGGCAGACAGCTCATCCAGAGAACGAGACTCACTCCTGCGTGCGTGCGTGCGTGTGTGTGTGTGTGTGTGTGTGTGTGTGAAAGCTGCAGCACGTAAGGGGTCGGATAATTCATTTGAGAGACATTTAAACTAATGTTTGAGCCACGGGTCTCTCTGCGCACACAGCCTCTGACTGCTAATACAGGAAACACAGATCTTAGATTAGTTTAGTCGCTGGTTAATTCCCATTTCTCATCAGCCTCATGATCAAAACTCTAACCTTTTAGCTAAAGGCTTCAATCGTAAACCACTAGGCGATGAACACTATAGTGAGGGGCACTTGATGAAAATGAGCTCTGATTGCAGAGCAGAGACAATTATATGATATCTAGGACAAGCTTATTGACTGTCAGATTACTCACTCTACCTGCAACAGCTCTGCAGAGAACGTACGTGTGTGTGTGTGTGTGTGTGTGTGTGTGGGTAGGTGGGTGGGTGGCTGGGTGTGTTTGTATAGGCACACTGGCAGACCACCTTTACTATTTTTAGTATACAGTATGTATAAGGTGTATTGTAATTTGTATGGATTGAATACACAGGTGACTTATTAATTTTGCCAAAATGTGATGTAAACAATACACAAACTGCACATGGCATTAGCTATATATATATATATATATATATATATATATATATACACACACACACACACGGGGTTTACGGGGACTCTCCATAGGCATAATGGTTTTTATACCATACAAACTGTATGTGCTATTGCCCTACACCAGCCCTACACCTAAACCTACCCCTTACAGGAAACTTTGTGCATTTTTAGATTTTCAAAAAAACACCATTTACTATGTTTTTTAAGCCTTTTGAATTACGGGGACATAGGCAGTGTCCTCATAAACCACCTTCAAA
>JAFVLL020028164.1:7500-17788 GCA_021397915.2 Tor tambroides
TTTGGCAAGCATGACTATTACTGTTGATCATACTTGAGGGTTTTTTCAGTTCAGGGTTGGTGCATAATTCAGCTATTGTTTGTGCTATGATTACCTCAAATCATACGAGGTGTGCTGTTACTTTTCTAAATGTCTAGACAATTTTTACCTGCTTGATGGAAAAAAAGCCTTAGGCTTAGGAACCTAGTCTATGATGTTTGGGAAAAACCACAGCATATTCAGAAGTTGATATTATTTGCCTTGTAAAAGATGAAGGGAGGTTCTTAAGGGAGTGCAGATGTGTTGACAGTCGTGTCTTTGTCACTGGAGTGCCATGAGCAGGCACACGTGGAAGAGCAAATGATTTCTCAGGAGAGGACACCGTAACTCAAAGGTCAAAAGCCACACGAGTAAGAGAAATGCAATGGGTATGGTGCCAGAGGTAAGACAAATAGACTTTAATTACAACGCTTGCAAGGCTGCACTGTATTGATATTTCTCAAACATTCTCATTAGGGGTGTAACTCTACAGTTTTACATTTCTGCCATTGATCTAGCTCAAGTTGTTCAAACTTACTGACTCTGTGTGTTATCTAATTACACTTTTTAGCAAAGGGTAATTTTGTCATCATTTACTCACCCCCATGTTGTTCTAAATCTGTATGAATCTCTTTCTTCTGAAAGAAGATATTTTGAAGAATGTTGACAATCAAACAGTTGCTGGTAGCCAATATCTTCTTTTGTGTTCAACAGGTTTGGAACAACATGAGGGTGAGTAAATGGTGAGATAATTTTCATTTTTGGATGAACTATCCCTTTAAATGTCAAACTAACAATGATGTTATTGTAATATTTGCATACTGATTATTTTGCATACTGGTAATGATAAAGATAACTATAATCATAACTATATTAGCATCCGTACCAATGTGCAATATTGTTTTTTGTTTTTTATAAGCACGTACTGCGGTTTTATCTGCCACTTTAAATTCTCGAGGCTGTCAGTGTTTTTATTGCTCATTGTGTTTTATTGCATTATCGCTCCTCTGTGCCTTTATGTAATAAGTTTAATAAAATGTAGTGTTTATGCTTAAAAAAAAAGAAAAAATAACTATTTGCCTATTAGGTAAAAAAAATAATTCAAGATATATTATGTGTAAACAAGTGTACATTTTACATAATGTTTCTCAAATTTATTATGCTTTTGCCATATTCATATATTTTACTGGAACACAACAAAAATCATTGTAAATTTTACATTGTACATATCTATCTTTTGTAGCAGGTCTACACCATGTATATTTAAATTAGCCAATCAACTGTCAATATTAATTGAAATTAATCAGCTGCTTCTTCAAATATTCAACATAAACACAAGCAAGTACTGCAGTAGATCATTCTCCCATTAACGCTCTATTTTTTCTCATCTGCACGCAGGCACTCGTGAGTAACTGCCTCTCCGGCGTGTCCTGTAATTTACGATGCCTGCTGACATTTCAGAACTCATGTTCCTTTTTGTGGTGCCAGTTGTTGTAATTGTGCATGATGAGGCTGTGGAAAGCAGCTGCAGCCGTGTTATTTCTCTTTCGCTCTGCTGCCTCTGCCCTCCCTAGGTGATGCTACCTGTCAGCCGGGCAACAGGGACGAAGGATTTATGGGGTGTGAATTTGGTATCTGTGCGTGTGTGGACGTGGCAACATTATGAGGCTAGGGTGTGTTGTTAATCATTTGCCCAATAGCATCCACTGGGGGATTTGTAGATCGAGCCCCTTAAAAGAGAAAGGAAGTATATTTACAGGGACTGGTCGTGCAGCTCCGCCTCTGGGACCAGGGGGTCTCATGGCGGAGCTGCATCAGGGAGCACATGCTGATCTTAGCTGTGGATGGATGACAGGACCTATGAGAGCTGAAAAGTCCTGCTGTGGAGGGTGCGACGTTTCTAGGAGAGTGTTGTTAAACATTTGGGGTCCACTGTGGGATTTGTAGATTGAGCTTCTTGGAAGGGGAGGTAAGTATATTTGCATTGTACTCTGCCTCTGGGACCAGAGAGTCTCATGATGGAGCCGCATCAGGGAGCTCATGTTGATCTTAGCCTTTTAAGTTATCTTAGTTTTAGATGACTGGAAAGTCCTATTGTGGAGGAGGCAACGTTTTTAGGCTAGGAGAGTGTTGTTAAACATTTGCCAAATGGGGGATTTGTAGGTTAAGCTTCTCGAAAGGGGAAGGATGTATATTTACAGGGAGCTCCACCTCTTGGACCAAGAGGCCTCACGGTGGAGCTGCATGAGGGAGCACATGCTGATCTCAGCTTTTTGTTACATGATCTTCATTTTGGATAGATGGCAAAACCTCTGAGAGCCGAAAAGCGCTGCTGTTGAGGAGGCAATGTTAGTTTTTAGGCTAGAAGAATGTTGTTAAACATTTGCCCAATGGGGGATTTGAAGGTTGAGCTTCTCGAAAGGGGAAGGAAGTATATTTACAGGGAGCTCCACCTCTTGCACCAGGGGGCCTCATGGTGGAGCTGCATCAGAGAGCTCATGCTGATATCAGCTTTTTGCTACATGATCTTCGTTTTGCATAGATGGCAAGACCTCTGAGAGTGGGAAAGCCCTGCTGTGGAGGAGGCAATGTTAGTTTGTAGGCTAGGAAATTGTTGTTAACATTTGCCCAATGGGGGATTTGCAGGTCGAGCTTCTTGAAAAGGGAAGTAGGTACATTTACAGGGAGCTCCGCCTCTGGGACCAGTGGGCCTCGCAGTGGAGCTACATCAGGGAGCTTATGCTGATCTCAGTTTTTTGTTAAATGATCTTAGTTTGGATTGATGGCAGGACCTCTGAGAATGGGAAAGTCCTGCTGTGGAGGAGGCAATGTTAGTTTCTAGGCTAGGAGAGTGTTGTTAAACTTTTGCTGAATGGGGAATATGTGGGTTGAGCTATTTGAAAGGGGGTGGAAGTATATTTACAGGGAGCTCCGCCTCTGGGACCAGTGGGTCTCACAGTGGAGCTGCATCAGGGAGCACATGCTGATCTCAGCTTTTTGTTAAGTAATCTTAGATTTAGATGGATGGCAGGACCTTTGAGAGCTGGAAAGTCCTGCTGTGGAGAAGGGACGGCTATAGAAAGGTGAAACAGATGGTCTGAGTTTTATAAAGCACGACGCAGCAGGGTGGTGTTAAAGTTTTTGAGGACTCGGTCTGCAGGAGCATTTTGGCATTACATTTTACCTTTGAGTGTCAGATGGAGGCTTTATTCTTGGCGAGCGCCGACAGACGACTTCAAGGAAAATCTCCATCTCCAAACACTTCCAGTGCCAGGAGACTGAAGACACAGATGCCAGTGCAGCACACTCCAAATGGATACCTCGTTCTGTCTCTTCTTCTCTTAAACACTTTTATCTCGTCCAAGTCAAATCCCAGCTAAAAAAGACCAGCATGCCCGGTCAACAGCATATGTTGTTTCTGGAATGCTGGTGTCCCCACCAGGCTTCTTTAACCCTGATTTTAATTGCACAGCGTTGCCTCTGGGTAACAAACCCACATTTTTGCTTTGAAGAACTGTCCTCAGAAGAAAAGAAAAAAACACACATTTGGCTCAGTTACACTATAGGAGACAATTTATTAGACTTTATATAGCTGTTAGTGTACACTGATGTTGTTACACTGATGTTGAGTGTTATAAAATGGTTTTTGGCATTGTTCTTTGGTATTCATTTTTAATATTTTAAGTACTGACATAATAAAAAATTGAAATAAAATCGTCAATTCTTGCTATTAACAAACCATTCACTACAACTTTTTTCCTCAATAAAGTCCTAAATTGCTGCTTATTAATAGTTAGATAGGTAGTTGTTAAGTTTGGGTATTGGGTGGATTAGGAATGTAGAATATGGTCATATAGAATATGTGCTTGATAAGTACTAATAAACCAATAATAGGCATGCTAATAAGCAAGTTAATGGTGAGAATTGTTACCAGTGTTACCAATAAAATAAAATAAATAATAAAATCCATTATTAAATCCATAAAATGCATTACTGATATACATCTGCTGAAAAATATTTACCTTTTTTTTTCTATTCTCAAGCTACGAGTCCATGGATTACAGTAAGTAACTAAAATAATTAGCCTAAAAATTAAAATGAATTTGTTCTTCAGGGTTCCTAATTATTTCAACAAATTCATTTAAATGGCTTTTCCAATCATTCATAATTTACTGGATAAGGATTTAAAAATGATTTTTTACTGACAATTTCTACCCAATATAATATAACACTGCTTGGCATAACTACAAGCATTTTATTTTGTATAAAAATGTCCATTGCCATTTTAATATTTTACATAACTTGCATAATTTTTTTCTAGAAATTGCACAAAAAATTTGACTACCTCGTATATCCATGTTTTGCCAGAATATGTCGATACGGGTTCTTCAGAGAAAAAAAAACTCTTGTTGAGAGAGAAAATTATAATAGAAATATTTAGATTTTTATTTATTTTAGCTTATTTTAATGCTTATTTTGTTTATTTCAAGTCATCTCGATGCCCCTATGGAAACTTGCTGAGGCCTCCTAGTGGGCCCCCGAACCCCTGGCAGAGATCGAATTATATACAGTTAAAGTTGCTGAAACATTTTTGAGCCATGATGGTCCCCCAGCTAGACCAGCACTAACCAGCATAATCCAGCATGGAAATTCAAGCTGGTCCTTTAAGTACAGATATACTTCTCACCATTTTCAGTGTGTCACTATTGTCCAATTCCGGCTCTCTGTCTTCCTTTATATCCACCAAACATTCATCCATCTCTCTCTTTTCTCTCACCTCAGGATAAAGATGAAGAGCATTCACTTCAGAACGCAACGTGAAATGTGTTGACTAAATCAAATGGGCAAATAGGGCCATTTGTTTTGCCGCCCATCCTCCCGAACACATAATCTCCTTTCCAGACTTGCAGTAGAGTTGGTGCGTATATCATATATCACGATCACATGAGCCCTGCATACTCCCACAATGCACCCTGCCGTTCTTCTATTTGGCTGATGGGTTGTAAAGGTGACACCTCGCCCTTCCCACCCTCGCCCCTGCCCCCACCTCCATGGGGGGAAGTGATGCGTCGCCATCTGACCTTGAGTGCCTTTGGCTGCAACCGACTGGCTTGTGCTGGTGCAGATGAGCAAAGTCATCAAACATTAATGTGCAAATCTAATAAGCACACTGAGGTTCAGAGGGCCGGCGTGAAGCTTGATCGCGAAACCGCACCTCAGCAGAAGCCAGGCCCCGCCCCCTCTCTCACTAAATCAATCCGTCAATCAATGGGCCTGCATTATTCCACCATCTCTCCGCCGCTTGCAAAAATTATACCGTGGCGGCAAATTGCCTCTTATAAAAGACCTGAGAGATATCATGTGAAGAACTGATCAATAAGGCCACGGATGTTTTTTGATTCTGCATTATGTGTCAACACGGCTACAAAAGATTTGTTTTTTTATGGTTTATTGATGCTTTATGAAGAAAATGTTTGTTTAAGGCCTGTTCAAATTGATATTTTACAACATCTAATGTAAACTGATGGTATATTGATCATTTTCAAACTCTCTTTGAGTTGAATTTTGCTTTCTTGGTTTCATTTTCCTGATGATCAGTATGGTTTGCTCTCGGGTTAAAGTGAATATAGGAAGGTATCACTACTGAAAAGTCCAGTTTGAATTTCCATGTTGAATTATGGTGGTTAGTGCTGGTCTAGCTGTAAAGTCCTGCTCTGAAGGGTACAACGATGGTTTATAGATGAGGAGAGAGAAAGGAAGTATATTTACTGGGGCTGGTCATGCAGCTCTGCCTCTGGGACCAGGAGGTCTCACAGTGGAGCTGCACCAGAGAGCACATTCTGATCTCAACTCTATGTTAAGCAATCTTAGCTGTGGATGGATGACAGTACCTATGAGAGCTGGAAAGTCCTGCTGTGGAGTGTACAACGATAGTTTTTAGATGAGGAGAGAGAAAGAAAGTATATTTACTGGGGCTGGTCATGCAGCTCTGCCTCTGGGACTAGGGGGTCGCATGGTGAAGCTGCACCAGGGAGCACATACTGACCCCACTCTGTGTTAAGTGATCTTAGCTGTGGATGGATGGCAGGAACTATGAGAGACATTTCTAGGCTAGGAGAGTGTTGTTAAACATTTGCCCAATGGGATGCACTACAGGAAAGGAAGTACAGTAGTGGCTAAAAGTGATGTCGGGCCAAGTAAAGTTTATATTTTCACCCTTTATTTAAACATACTGATGTTATGTTGATGTAGATTTTCTAAGCATATTGCATTGTGCTTGGAGAGCGTGAAACTTTTGTATGTGCTCTGCGTTTTGTTTCTTTTGTGATAATGCAAGGAAACATGCTTATTGTGCAATGCGCAGGAAATTAATATTAATGACTGATTATATTGTAGTCTTGTGATATTTAGTTTTTTATGCATTTTTGCATAGTTAAATAAAACCCATATTCCATGATAAGCTGTAGTTTGAATTTTTTGCCAAATTGTTTTATCAGTTAAATACCTTAATCGGGTTTAGAGTTCCCTTGTTCCTAAACTAACACGTTCTTCATATTTTGATGGCTTAATTGAACTTGTAGGGTCATTAAAGGCAAATATTGTGCACATGTCCCCTCTTTACATCAATTTTGGCCATTACTGTATATTCACAAGGGTTGCTCATGCAGCTCTGCCTATAGGACCAAGGGGCTTCATGGCGGAGCTGCATCAGGGAGCTCATGCTGATCTCAGCTTAATGTTAAATGATCTTAATTGTGAATTGGTAGCAGGAACTCTGAGAGTGGGAAAGTCCTGCTGTGGAGGGTGCAACATTTTCTAGACTAGTTTTTAAACATTTGCTAAATGTGGGCATGTAGGTTGTGCTTCTTGAAAGGGGAAGGAAATATGATGGTTGCTGGTTAGTGCTGGTATAGCTGGTGAACCATCATCATGGTCACATTGTTAAAGAGACAGTTCACATCCCAAAAAAATAAATAAAATAATAATAATTAAGAAAGTAAAGAAAAACGAATATGAGCTATTGTCTAGCTTTTGAAGTTCAAAATAGGCTAATTAAAATTTATGTAATGTCTGATGGATATTAGAAATGCATTTTATGGATTTAATGATGAACAAAATGTTTAAGTACTGTTCAGATTGATACAGTATTAAACATAAATTCATGGGATATCGATAATTTTCAAATTTTTGTTTCGAATTTTGCTTTGTTGCATGCATGCTCCTGCTTGCAGGACAACCTTGCGTTTGCAGTCTGATGATCAATAAGGTTTGCTATGGGGTTAAAGTGGATACAGGAAGGTGCGGTGCTGTTCTTCGGGGTTGAAAGCCTTCGATTTTGGGCTGAGTGATTCTCTCCCTCCCCCTGGCCGAGCGGTGCAGACACTGGGGAGTGATGGATGTCGCTGTTTGTTGTGCCGCCTGCCGATTCATAATTAAACATCATGCAGTCAGATGGTCGTATTTACTCTGTGGCTTGATTGCCTTGTGATGAGAGGAGCTTTCTGGGGCCCTCATTAGAAGCCCTGTGTGTGTTTGTTTGTGCCTTTTTTGACATTTGTGCATTAGTTGGATTTGTGTGCATGTAATTTGCATGGCAGTGTTGTATGTCATTTAGAATTGACTAGAGAATGCCTTTTCAGTTTGATTAGTGAATAAAATAGCTAGATGATATTTTTGATATGCGTGCACAAAGTTCCTGTTTCTGTAAGTATGTCAGTGTAGGAAAAAAAAAGCTGCCCTCTTTGATCAACTTTTTACTTTACACTTTTTTAACCTTTAGTAATGATGCATTAAATTGAAGTGACAGGGTTTTCAATTTCAGTTTAATTTCAAATAAAAGCTGTTCTTTTGAACTTTCTATTCATCAAAGAATCCCACGGTTTCCACAAAAAAAAAAAAAAAAAAAAAAAAAATTAAACTGTTTTCAACGTTGATAATAATAAGAAAAGTTTCTTGAGCAGCAAATCAGCATATTAGAATGATTTCTGAAGGATCATGTGACACTGAAGACTGGAGAAATATGCTGAAAATTAAACTTTGCATCACAGGAATAAGTTACATTTTAAAATAGTTAGTTACATAGGAAAATAGTTATTTTAAGTTATAGTAATATATCACAATATTTCTGATTTTGTTGTATTATTACTGTAGGCACAAGGGCCTTGTTGAGCACACTTATACACTTATTTATCTAACACACATACTTAGTCTACATTTCAATTGCACATAATATACCAGTACATACAAAACTGTCTACTGTTATATACTTGTACAAACAATTGTCAATTTGTATATTGTTATTCCTTATTTACTTGTTCTTTTTAATTCTTCTTTTTATTATCTGTTTTTTGTTCTGTCACTGTCATTCTGTTGCGCTGCAGAAGCTTATGTCATGAAAACAAATTCCTCGTATGTGTAAACATACCTGCCAATAAATCTCATTCTGATTCTGATTCTGATGCTAATGTCAAACCATTGGAATCAATTGTGTGTCTAGTTTTAAATTAGTCACTTTGGAGGTTCATTGTTGCCTTAGAATACAGTCTATATAGGCAGTAGACAGCAACTCAGTAGGTTTTGGAAGAGCGATATAATGTCAATATAATGACCAAGTAAATGTATGCAGGAATGTAGCCACAGGAAGCCTGCTGAAATCAGGAAAACAGCCAAGCAGACACACATAAACAGCTTGCAGAAGATAGAATTACTAAAGGACAAATCAATGAGATTATCAGAGCACAACAATGCCCTTGTAAAAACTGTGGTAACACTTTAGAATAGGGAACACTTATTCACTATTAACTATGACTTTTCTCTCAATAAATTCCTAATTTGCTGCTTATTAATAGTTAGTCAGGTAGCTGTTCAGTTTAGGCGTTGGGTAGGATCAGGGATGTAGAATAAGATCATGTAGAATAAGGCATTAATTTGTGCTTAATTACTACTAATAAATGGCTAATATTCTAGTAATATGCATGCTAATAAGCAACTAGTTAAGAGACCCTAAAATAAAGTGTTACCAAAACTGTTTATTTGAGGCAAACTTGCAGTTAATTTGTGGCAAATTTATGACTAATGAAATGTTTTGCTGCAAGTGTTTGGCAGAAGCTTGCAGCTCTTCAGCAGTAAACTGCCACTCACTTCTGGCAAACAATTATGGCAGACCTGTGGTGACTGTTATTTCAGTTTTAACAGTGAATGGTAAAACATTTACACCAAATTGAGTGTAAAACATTATAAAGAAAAAGGAAAAAAAACTTTATAAAAAAAAAATGTCTGCCATATGCAGTTCAGAAATGGTAACAAAAAACTGCTACAAATGCTGACTAAAGTGAAGCATTTTTAAATTCATACTGTGTTCAGCTGTACACATATGCTAAGTGTTCATGTGTATACTCTGGACTTAAAGTAACTTGTTTTTTGACAGATTTTAGGGCATTATTACATAAGGATGTGTGATATTATCTATGATAATATTGTAATTGTTGTTTTAACAATATGCAAGCTGACTCTATCGAGCATGTAACTCACTTTGCAAAAAACAAACAAAAACACGTTTTGAGAGTACAAAAGCATTCACTGCATGATGAAGCCTATTAGAATACAATTAGAATGCCCCTATAATTCCAGTTATGAAAGTAAAAAATATCCCTGTATGGTAGGGGTGTCAAACTCAATTCCTGGAGGGCCACAGCCCTGCAGAGTTTAGCTCCAACCCTAATTAAACACACCTGATCCAGCTAATCACATCCTTCTGGCTCAGTTGAAAACATGGTTTGTGTGTTGGAACTAAACTCTGCAGGGCTGCGGCCCTCCAGGAACTGAATTTGACACCCCTGCTGTATGGGTGTTTGTATTTTATATAAGATATGATATAGTAAAAACACACAAGCGAGAATGTTGTTTTCCTGAATATCAGCGCATGAGCACTGAAATCTGATATTGGTTTTATACAATCAAGTTAATATTGAGTAGGCAACATGTTAAACACAGTTCTATCTGTTTTTCATCAACAAAAACAGGCTTGTTCCAAATAAAGCTGGAGCAGAACATTTGTGCATCTCAGAGCAAAACTGAAGTGTTTTGTTCCTGAATGAATCTGTTTCTGAACTATATCAAGTGAGCCAATGGTTCAGCGATCCATTCATGAAGAAAGTTCTGTCATGATGACTCTCAAGGGCTTTTCACACTTGAAATTGTTAACCCTGGGTCATCCTAAACCCCGGATAAACGGAATCCTGGGTTATCTGTAATCACGTTTCACACTGCT
>JAFVLL020028165.1:0-15085 GCA_021397915.2 Tor tambroides
AATACAGATAGGGCTCCTGCGGGAGCAGACACTGCTGCGGCAGTGGAGGAATGTAGAAAAGGCTCCTGCGGGAGCAGTCACTGCTACGATATCTGAAAAGAGAAGGAGGCTTCTGTGGAAGCAGTCACTGCTACGGTATCTGAAAAGAGGAGGAGGCTTCTGTGGAAGTGGTCACTGCTACGGCATCTGAAAAGAGGCGGCTTCTGTGGAAGCGAGTACTGCTGTGTCAGTGGGAAAGAGATAAAGGCTCCTGCGGGAGCAGTCACTGCTACGATATCTGAAAAGAGAAGGAGGCTTCTGTGGAAGCGGTCACTGCTATGGCATCTGAAAAGAGAAAGAGGCTTCTGTGGAAGCGGTCGCTGCTACGGCATCTGAAAAGAGAAGGGGGCTTCTGTGGAAGCGAGTACTGCTGTGTCAGTGGGAAAGAGATAAAGGCTCCTTCGGGAGCGGTCACTGCTGCGGCAGTGGGGAGATACAGAAAAGTCTCCCGCGTGAGCTGCTGGGATGGTTGAAGTGGAGATGAGCCGCTATGGGTGGGTTTGGTGGTCTTGAAGAGGATGGCTATGGCAGGTCTGAGGTTCGAGTGAACGGGGATGGACTGGCGTTAAATGGGTCAGCTGATGAGGGTTCGGTGAGCTTCTTTGATATGGATGGGTCTTCAACACTAGGCAGCCTCACGATAGCATCTGCTATGGAAGTTGGAGGTCACTGAAAAGGAAAGGGGTTTGGAGAAGTAGAAGGAAAATTGAGGGCCTGCGTTGCAAGTGGAGGCAGCCACATGCTTCCTTCTGCTGCTGTAGTTGTAGGTTGCAGAAAAAAGGGGAGTGGTTTGTGACTTTGGCAGGACATGCTGAAATGTCTGGGTAGCCTGCACTGCAGTTTTTCAAAGCAACTAGCAAAAGATGTAGCTATTTCAACATTTTTATTTGGCAACCTTTAAAAAGTGGTAAAATGATAAAGGCATGCGTATTTGTCTTAACCACACGGAAGGAAAGTATTGAAACAGCTAGCCAGCTAAGCGGCACATCGGCTGGTAACGTTAGACACTTTGAGAGAGGTGCCTAGCAGTACGCACTTCATATATGAATTAAATAGCTATTTATGATTGTTAATGATTACTGTTTGGTCAACTGTGATCAACAGTGAAACTTCCCTTCCACTGTTGATCTTAACCACAACAAAATTAATCTTATCCGATGTATCTATCCATTTATCGAAATGGAATGAGTTAATTAAATACATATAAAATGCTGGTGAAAATACGGAAAGTTTGAGTGATTTCAGTGTGTATTCTGAGCACTTGCGTCATGGTTACAAAATGACATTAACAGCCAATGATGTCGTGATGACATTTAACAACAAATGATCTGCCTTTAGCAATTTTACCTTAAAATTATTTGGCAACACTGGTGGCCTGCGCCACTAGCGGTGGCAGCTTCGCGTTAGCATCTGGAAACAGAAGTAAGAGGCCCGGTTGCTTACGGCGCTGGGGCCGGAAGGGCCGCGGTGAAAGGCTGAGCCGAAGCGAGTGGGGCTTTGCTGCGGTGAGAACTGGGGCGCGGCCCAGGCTCGTTGATGAATAGATCGTACAGATCCGTTTGTTTATCCTCCGCGAGAACGGATCCGAGCATCGGAATTAATCAGCGTTTGCCTCTGGCTTAAATACAGTCCACTTTCCAATCAGAGAAATTGATGGCGCGGCCAATAGAAACGAGGATGCCGGGGAAGTTGGAAGATTTGGCGGTGGAAGCGAGGTTAAGTCCCGGAGTCGGGAAAATCTGGTCGAGCGGAGCGATGGAGCCTGGGGCTCGGCGGCGATGACTGGCGGAGGAGGAGTGATCCTGGGGCCGGTGGATTTGCTGCAGAGGATCCGAAAATCTCGAGTATAGGTCTCGTTGTTTGGATGGGGAAAAGTTGGGTCTGATGGCAAAGGAGCGAACCGAACGCTGAAAGTCTAGAGATGATGATGGTAAGACATGCTTGATTATTTATAGGGGTTCTCTCTTGCACTGATAGGATAGACCGTGTGATTGCTGATGATGAATTGGCCGTGTTAATTATCTCCGCGTGCTCCTCCCGAAATTTGTTAATAAAACATCACTTTGAGAAAAAAATGATTAAATAAATAATTTTTAATACAAACTACTAATTAACTAATAATTATTAACAAAAATTGTATTAAATAACACATAATCTCTATCTACAGGCCCTACTGTTCTCATATCATATATAACTGTGATGTTCTACAAAACAACAAGCTTTAAAACACTTTTTTTCTTACTGCTGAAAATTAGATCATTTACTGTGAAATCTGTTTTCTCTCTGGTACATCACCAGTGTAAGCTTCATAGTGAAAACTTCTACATCACTCTTGTCAACATAGTCCATAGTTACAATAAAAATGTATCTTGACTTTATCTTGTGGTTATTTTGGGAAAAACAGTAAGGGAGGGGGGGGGCACTGCAGTTTTGTCCCATACAAAATAATCATACAGTAGTTTACATACTCTACAGTTCAAATGGTTAGTAAGATGTTTAAACATATTCAAATGGGAAATAGCTATTTTAAATTGTAATATTTCATAATTTGTGATGAAAAAAATGCAGCCTTTGTGAGCTAAAAAAAAAATAACAACCCCAAACTTTTGAATGATAGTGTATGCATGTACATGCATTGTATTAATGCTATATATTTACAGTTGTGGTTCTGTACAGATAATTGGTCAAATAAGAAGGAAACAGCTACATCTGAAACAAAAGCAACAATTTCCATGATTTATTAATGTTGGAATGCATGCTGAAAACTGGAGTCCTCGGTACACAGGTCAATGCAGTTATTGTACAGTGAATTGTGCAACTGTAGACTGTTTTTTTTTTAAATGTACTATTAGTTTCTTTGGATACTTAGTCTCACTGTATAACTATATACTGGATAATAGCACTCATAAATCAAAATGTAATTATTTATTATAAGTAATGTACTACATAGTCAAACAGATATGCGAAGTAAGCTAAACAGCATGATGGCGAGAGGAGCTTCAATAAAGAAGGACAAGGATTTCCAAGTGTCTAAGGCAGGCCAAATGTATTGTTCTTTCTACGAGACAGGCTGAAGTAGACAGAAGCCAAGGAATACACTTTATAGACACAAATACTCGTAAATTGGGAATGTCACCTTAAAGTCAGAGCATTTTTATTATTGTTGGTGGACCTGCTGAGAGCCTCTGACAGTTTATTCTCAGAGACTCCAGCCGTTCCCAAGTCCAGGAATCCACCATGTTCCTTCTGCCTGTGTGTGAGGGGATGACAGGGTGCCAGGGGGCACTCACTAGACCTTGGGGTGATTGATGGCTAATGATTAACCTATCTGCACACAGGACAGGATTATGTTGGCTTTCATTAGAAAGATTGAATTCACTTCTGTCACAAAATAGTTTTGTTTTGTAAAAGCGGATACTTAGAGTGAAGGTATTATACTAGACAGTTTAATGAATGCTGCTAAATGTGGTGAGAACTGCTTTTCTTGCCAGCATTGATTCTGTGGAAGGTTTGATGTCATTAAAAATTGTGGTTGCACATTTTTATGATTTGCCCACTTAGATCTTTGACTGAGTTTGTTGTGGTTGACTAATTTAATCGGCAAGACTTTTGTGTCTAAAATACAACAATGGCACTTATAATGGCATATGTTTTTTACATTTCTATAGGAACAAAATGAGTCACTCTAGGCACGGCATAGATGGATGGATGGATGGATGGATGGATAGATAGATAGATAGATAGATAGATAGATAGATAGATAGATAGATACTGTGTTTATTTGTACTCTAACAAAACATAACCATGAGTGCAACATAAACTAAAATACGCTTTTGCACAGGTTTATGGTTCATTCAGCGATCAAAAAAGCAGTATCTAGCTGATTTTCCCTTGCTGCCAAGTGGGATAGGGGCAACAGACAAAGGAAATTCTTTGTTCTTAGATTTGACACACTTCACTGGCTCCAGTGTGTATGGGGGTCGGAAGGTCCATTTGCTGTCTGTTTTCCATTTTTGTTGGTGTCTGCAAATTAACAGAGAATGAGTGTGTTGCGTTTTTATTTTACCTCTTTAATTATGAGTGTTTGAAATGCATGCACACACATACCAGCCTTTCGTCATTTGTAGTGAAGGAGTCTTGGCTAGAAATATAGAACATGTGTTTACTGTTGACCAGTCCAAACATAATGTACTCTGGTTTATTTATTAGCCTAGATGTTTTGAGATACATACACTGTGCAATAAATGTTCACCATTTATCAATCATTTGTACTGCACCAAATTCTCAGTCACAACAAAGAGGTGATCTCATTTGTATATGCAGGTCCAGCATTTGTGTGTATGTATATGTGTGTGTATATGTGTGTATACATACACTTTTGTGTATTTGGGTAGATACTGAAAGACAGTTATATTATTATTATTATTATTATTATTATTATATTATATTATTATTAAAAATGGATATTGTTAATGTTATTGTTAGGATCACGAGTCATATTATGTGTGGAATGAATTGTTATTTTTATAATTATTTATAATAAATGTAACTCGATTATCATATTGCTGTTCCCACTATTTTATAAAGCAATAAACCACTCAAACACCTGCATTACAGTGATTTTTACCCCTCTGCTTTCTGTTATGCCTAGGAACAACCCTCTTTCATGGTAAAGTCATTGTAATACACATCTTCTCACCGCTTTCTGCTTTTAGTGATGTCAGGATTTCATTAATATATTTCCACTTATATATGGCTGACTTTATCAAAAATCAAAATGTATGAAATATAAGTGAAACACTGACATTTTAAAAAAAGTAAAAAATATATATAATAAAGTTACATATTTGGTAAATGCTAACAGCAATGTTTAATGCAACTGCAAAAAAAAAATAATAATACTCTAATTAATTAGAAATACAACAATCAACTATTCAACAAACCTGAAACGATTTCTAATTGTATACGTCTCTAAATGCTATCAGTATGTTTAATACAAATGTATTGTTATAAAATGAGTAACACTTTAGAATAGGGAACACTTATTCACTATTAACTATGACTTTTCCCTCAATAAATTCCTAATTTGCTGCTTATTAATAGTTAGTAAGGTAGTTGTTAAGTTTAGGTATTGGGTAGGATTAGAGATGTAGAATAAGGTCATGTAGAATAAGGCATTAATATGTGCTTAATTAGTACTAATAAATGGCTAATATTCTAGTAATATGCATGCTAATAAGCAGCTAGTCAAGAGACCCTAAAATAAAGTGTTACCATAAAATGTACATGTGCTAAAACTACTTTGCATTTGAATACCTATGAGTACTAATGAGGTCACTTTGGAGTGCCACAGTAACTGACTCTTAATTAAGGACATTTTACTAACAAGCGACCTTGGCCAGTTTCATTTGAAGGCAGAGTAGGTGGAGATCATGCCTCTCTACCTCGACTAGTTCAGCTCTCATTCTCTGGGCCCTGCAGTTAACGTGGCGGTGTTTCTCAAAACAGCAACTCAAACCTTTTTTGTGCTGTAAGCAGCCTTGCTTCAAATAAGGTAGACCACAGACCAATGCTGTCAACTCCACACAGGTTTGTCAAATGTCAGCCAAGCCACGGTGCCGCTTTCAAAAGGACCACAGCTCAAATTATATGTCAGATGAGAAGTCTTAAAACTGTTGACGAAAAAAAAAAAACGAGGAGAAGAGGCTGATTTGGTCCGGACTGTTTTATTTTTCAGTCCTGTTTTGGGAAGCCTCCCTCAAATACCTGTGGAGGCCGGAGATTAGGGACTAACTACAAAACCTCGACCGTGCTCAGCAGACCAAATTTTAGACAATCGACTGTGCTTTATGTCAAAAGGTACCGATTCAAAACCGCAGCTGTGCATAAACATGCTATTTAGTGGAAATGACAACTTAACTACTTTCCATCATTTTTCTCTTGAAACATATCCATGTGCCTAATCAACAGGCACAAATGGCAAGGTCTATGAATGATGCCATATTTCAAAGTGACAAGTGTACAAAGTCAGCTCCAATCATATCATGTTGTGACACTATTTTACAGTGAAATGACATTTGGAAACAAATTTCAAAAACACTGAGCCTGACATTGATCAATTGTTGTGCAATGCAGCTCAGAAAATGCATTAGAACAAGAATATGACACATTCCTGAATTTGACAGCTTACAAGCAGTGCAGCGGCAGTTTGACATGTTGCAAAAACAGCCGGAGGAGTACAAATTAGTGGCCGTACTGTGTTCATGGACTGAAACCTCAGTCACATATACAGTGGGTTGAGAAAACAAATGGATGTCCAGAGGAGCCGACCAAAAGTGTGGTAAAGATTGGTTGGTCTGAGGACTGAGCTGTCATGGAGAAAGTTCAAACCTCAGTGCTTTCACATTCTCAACAGCCCATGGTGTGGCGTGAGCCTGTCTACAACCCCGTTCGCCACTGTATCAACACACCGTACGACTGTATACTCAGGGCTCAGGAGGCCATGAAATTATAAAAATGAGTATCAACTACTGGATTCTATATCAAGAGCATTCTCCACAGCCCTTGAGCAAATAAAGGCCCTAATATCTTTTTCTTGGAAACGGTTTCTCCTTTTGTCTGCTGACGCCAGGGAGCTTTTCGCAACATGGTGAGGGAAGCATGAATATGAGGTCACGGGGCCTGCGTGTATGGGTGTGACTGGTAGGAGGCATCAGAGGCTTGCTATCGTGTTCCCTGTGAGAGGTTCATGCGTTCCAGGATTGAGGCTGAGGTCTGGCGCATGGACGCTCAGTTAATTTTACTCTCCATGCTTATTTCACTTGGCAGGCTGTCTGAGGATCTCAAATGCGATTGCTGACCATGATGGTTAGCATCCTTTGACCGCTGATTTCAAGTGAGTTTTCAAGCTTTCTATCAACCTGATTGTTTGAGTGGTGAATATCAGGCAAGCGGTTTCAAGGTGGTTAAGATATATATCCAGGGTCATGCTGTTTTAAGAAGAGTCACACAATTGATTTATATTTGTGTCACTTTTGCTTGGACTGTATACTAACTGCTAGCGTAGTAAGATTTTTTTTTTTTTTTTTGGCTTTGCAACTGACTAACTTGCTGTCACGAATCCGGTCCATGCCCTTCCGTCCAGTTGCCACCAGAGGTCACTCGTTTGCCACATTGACTCTTACACCACACCTACTGTTGCACGTCACTCACGGACTGCATTTCCCATTATCTATTGCACTGACGACACACACAGGTGTCACCAATCACACATTGCACTGATTACACAGCTGAATCCCATCAGACACGCTTTATAAGCCTTGGACTTCCTCACTGTCATGGCCGAGTATTGTATAACGTATATCACTCTCCAAGCGATAAACTGCCTGCGAACCTCTCAGTTATTATAGTCTTGCCTTGCCTTGTCACGTTTTTCTGTGTTTTGATTCTTGCCCGTGTTTCCTGGATTTACCACTTTGCCTTGCCATTTGGACTCTGTTTGCACCTCTTGGATTATGGTGTACCTGGTTCTCTCTGCCTTGCCCTGTTGGATATTGTTCGCCGATCGTCGACCCACGCTTGCCCTAGGATTACTCTTTGTCTTGCCTCGTCTATGTCTGTTTGCTGTGTACCGACCTTGCTTGTTTTGTAACCACGCCTTTGAATAAAGCTTGCAAATGGATCCGCACGTCTCACGTCTTGTTCGCCCCGTTACACTTGCAAAGCCATTAATAGACAGAAAGACAGACGGATAGATAGATAGATAGATAGATAGATAGATAGATTACAATATTTATCAATACATACTATTTATTCAAAATAGGCTATATTAAGTGGATTACAGCTAAATGTTACAACATCTGTGGAACTGATTTTGCTTTCACAACACATGCAGACGCACATGTCCTCAGATGAGCTTGTAATTCCATGGATAAATGCTTTTAAAAAGCTAAGTTATATATTTATTTATTTCCCTTCACTATCTACAGGACGCTTACAGTAATCTGATTATATCTTCCACATCTGAGCGGTTTGTCAGGACCATACATCGCCCTTCAAACATAATGCAGGTACGTGGTAAACATATCCAGTCACGCAGCAGCTAGTAGGATTTTATCTGTGTGCGGGGAGGACACTGGTAAATCCTGACCTCTTGGTTCATCCTCACAGGCCCCGCTGATCTGTGACACTGCTCTGAGATCAGGCATGTTGAGACCATTGTGTATCCCTGAACAGATGCCTTTCTTCTGGTCCTGGTACTGAGGGAACGAATATTTGTCATCACAATTTCCGAGGCGCAAAAAGGTTAAAACAAGCCATAAATCCATGTAATGCCTCCAAATGCCACAAATCTGGAATAGCACATCTATTTGGCAGATGTTGGAACAAAGTGATACAGAAAAAAGCACAGGGAAAATGTGGGAAAGCAAATTTCCTTTATTTGGTGGCTTGTTTAGATGGAGTACTGCTCTATGGCAATATGTTCAAGTGAAAAAAATGATGCATTAAGGTATTTAAAAGAGTGAAGTCTGTGCTTAATTATACATTTCTGTGAATTGAGAACCTTTCATGCTTTAACAACCAAGAAGACCATGTTTATTTAAAACAATGGTGAAAGGGAAGATATACATGTGTCTTAATAAGCACATCAGCCGTAAGGGGAAATGCAACATTTTAGCCATCTGTTAATGACCTTGTTGCTCTGGAAGAATAATAGCATTACATCTCCGACATTTCTGTAACAAAGACAGCGATCATCTCCATTGAGTGAAAAGAGTGGAAAGTGATCCATGAACTGGAAAGCTCCCTCAGCACTGTTAAATTAAATGAGTTTAAACTTTTATGAAGAGAGACACCAAATTATAGCTCAAATACTTCCATCGACAACATATAATTTAAAATTCACCAAGGAGATGTCTCCGCTGCCAAAGAGTGCGGTTTTCTTTTGAATGTTTTTCGCATATGACAGGCTGCAATTATTCAATCCAAGTGAAATGTCACTGATGTTTTTAAACAGACATGCGCCTCTCACCTCAATTAATCAGCCTGGTTCATTTTCTAGAGTTTTTACCACGTTCATTCAGGTTGTTTTGAGTTACATTTGAAGAGAGGAGCCTCAAATCCTTCCAAAGGCAAAATAATGGAAGAATAATCATATCAAATTTGTGGTGAGACATTGCCAGTGCAGAGGGTATGCTTATTTCAGCCTAAAGTAATCCAATACTCTTCCAGTTCATTGGTGGATTCATTAAAGAGTCATTTCACCTAAACAGGAATTGTGAAGCATTTTCCAGAAAGGCGGCTCAACTGACAGTTTTAAGGTTCATAGCTTCGTTTTTGTAGTTTCTGGATTTGCCAACAAATCCCTTTGGTTTCAGATGGTGTCAAAATAGGAGCCACAAATAAGCAATGTTTGGTGTAGCAGTGTACTCATTTTAAATTTTCAAGGAATATTCTGGGTTAAGCTCAATCGACACCATTTATGGCATGATGGCAAAAATTAATTTTCACTTGTCCATCCTTGTCTTAATAAAATCATAGTGGGGTTCAACTTCACAGTGAGGCAATTACAATGGAAGTGAATGGAGCCAATCCATAAACTTTAAAATACACCCAATTTCAATATTTTTGTGACCCTCGATTAATGGATGTTTCAATAGGATATCCACAAGACATACACTTTATGTGTTAACATGATTTTTAGTGGGAAAATAAATCCCTTACTAACCTTCTGTGTAAATCTATATTCAATTAAACAACTTTGATGCCATGACAGCAGAATGGCTAAAACTCTAAAATGACTGTAAAAATTACAAGAAAAACTTCAACATTCAAATTCATCCTTTGATGCACAACTTAAAAAAAAAATTGGTTCCATCCATTTCACTGTAGTGTCATGCCGTGGTGGTTGTTTAAAAAAAAGGCCAACATTATTTATTGTGATAATCAACATAATTCTACAAATGCTGTCAATTGAGCTTAACTTGCATTGAACCCAGAAAATTATTTTAAGGAAAATTCAAACAGCAGGGAATGCACATCAGCTGAACAAGACAAATGATTCTGGATGGGGGTGAATGGATGAGGTTTTCAGGAGCTGAGCGCTTTGTCTATGAAATGGGACTTCTGAATGGCTTCAGTCTAAATAAATTTTAAACTCACTGCTGGAAGCCAAGACTGTGATCAGAGGTTAAACTGGGCACAGAAAGGTGGGGGACTGTAAACGGGCATCCATCATGTAAGAGCTGCATAAATACTAAGGTTTAAATGTTGAATTAAGGCACTGAAGCCGAGATTAAACTAGTCCTTAGTATAAATGGGATTTTGACAGCTCGCCCTACTTGGCTCACATCCATGGTGACTGTCACCTTGTTGTGAATTGCAGGGTATCCCCTGTTACATGTAGCAGTATAAACTCTCACTCTTTACAGATAGTCCAGCATGCTTTCCTCCACTGTTTTAAATTCACACCTCTCACTGACTGCTTGCCATTGGCAGCATTAACCTTGTCTCTTGAGCTGCATGAGTCTTGCAGTGGAGTCTGTCTCAACTGAACTTCTAATGGAATGGAATCTGATTGGTTGTGGCTGTCCTGAAGTTTTAAATGACAAAACCAAAATCCTTGCCTCAGGATTAGAATCATCATCCCTTCAGCGTGCTGACTATGATATCAAAGCGGTGAGTGATGACAGGATGCCTTCTGAGACAGAAAGGGCATTGGAAAACATACTTTTAATATTAGAGTGTTTCTTCAACTATGGCCTCTTTAATGTTCCAGGCATTGATTTTTATTTAAACTAGCAGATTTTCTTTTTTTACATTTAGAACTTCTCTCTCTCTCTCTCTCTCTCTCTCTTTTGAAGTTTTAAAACTTGGAAACTTTTTATCATGCTTTCATCATTTATTTTTGTTACTTTTAAAGTGCCTTTTAGATTTTATTATTTTTCCCTTGTACCAAACCAAAACTTTTAATATTAAAATATGATCCATCTTAACAATTATTATATGATTCATATACATTTTTACATAAATTCTAATTTATGTACAATTTGCATGTCTTAGCTGAAGGATCATCCCATCATGTCCAACATGTTTTCAAAGTTTGAAATATGAAACATGTTTCCTATGAAAACAAAGAAAAATCAAGGTAAAATCACTGTCGTTGTGTTTTTAATCAAGCTGTAATTTTAAATTGGGAAATACAAGTGAACATATTAAAAAGTTTAATAATATATTTGTTTAAAACATACTTTTAAAATATTATACAATTAAAATATGTATGATACCAAAATGCTATCTATACAGTTACCTTTAGAAAAACTTTAAATTGTTAGGAAAATTGTCATTTCCACCATAAACACAATGCATCATTTGAGAGGAATCAGTTGGTTCAGGAAAAAAAAAAAAAAGTTTTCATGTGATACATTGTAAATCCATTGTTAGAGACAGTATGAAAAGTGTATACATTTGAAGAAACACCCATGATTGTGGTTCAAGCATGTGATTTGGTAGGCTACTTGTGGTATTTTGTATCTCTAATGCAACTATTTAATATGAACCATATTTTTGAATGAGTTTTACTCCTCTTACTATGGGAGGACTTATTCATGAGCTGAAAAATGTTGGCACACACCCTCGTGAAGCTCTACAATACGATAACCCTGGAGATCGATGAGGAGGTCACACTGAACTCTACACTAGATTAAGGGAAAAATCATTTTTATCCATGGTTGTCTTGACCGGCTGTTCAATTTCAGCATGACACGTCTGGCCCCAGCTCACCGACAGCAATATGTCCAGTACATCTGTATCAGCATACTGAACACTTCTTGTATCTGACCGGATTAGTTCAGATGTTCCCAGAGACAAGAGCCCGTTCTCTGGAACTGCCGACACAGGTGGCGTCCTGCTCTCAATCCCGTCCTAAAACGGCTTTACAGCTGCCCGTCAGAAATAAAAAAAGAGGAGGCAAAAACATCTGTCCGGAGATTGCTTTTTTAAGACTGATTAATGAAAATAAAGCTGCTCCACCAAATCCTCTACCTTGTCTGAGTAGTTTTTCCAAGTTGAACGTCCATGTGGTGAGATAAAAAAAATGTCAGGAGTGAAGAGGTCTTGTAAGCCTGTGTTAAATCCTTGGTCCGCTGGCTTAATGTGTGACTGTCTGTGGTTGAAAGGTGTATTAGAGTTCATATAAATGCTGTATATTGGTGCTTTTTTCAGTGTTTTCAATGTTGATGTGTAGTTGCTATTGTCTTTGCCTGGAGAGATCTGATACCATTGTTTTTTGTTGAGAACATAACCATTGCGTCTTTATTTGCAGAAGCATAGCCCACTGTGTTTGCTATAATGTATTGTTGTTGACTGGCACTCTTAAACAAAGTCTCTCACGCACATACAAGCTATGAAAGTATGTTGAACATAATTACATTTATTTTACAAAGAAAATTACACAAAGTAATTCGCAGTCTTTTTATGGTGGAATTTAAATATCATTGAATTCCTTCTAAATGCATTAAAAGTGAATGTGCTACATTTTGAAAGCAAAAAAAGTAGCAACTGGGACTCAAAATTTTAGCAGATTCAAAATAATCATGAGTATTTTATTTTGTATGTATGTTTGCATTTGTAAACTGGCTGCTACTTTTACATAATTTAAAAAAAAATCATCAGGGGTTAGGAGTTTTTCTAACTTTATAAGCCAGCTGTTCTCTCTCAGGTCCTCTGTACAAGAAGGCCATCAGGTTGTTTCTGGTTTATTCATCACTGGTTCTTTGGAGAGTTGTTTTAATGTTCTGAGTTCTCCTTAAGAGAACATGCTGGACCATGGACCTCCACAGGTGGGAAATGAATTAGAGGAAGTGGAGTTCATTGTGCAGTGCATACAGTTTTGATTCCAGCTGAGAGCTCTTTGTATGTGGTCTCTAATGGCTGCTAAGAGCCCCTCACTGGTTGGAGGTGTTGATACAAAGGCCATATCAGGCATGAGTATAATCACAGTTTGCTCATACGCTTACTGGGAACTGCATTCTTCACTCAGGAGTTTCACGCCACAGTCAAAACATAACCCGCGTTACATGAGTACAGCAATTTAAATCAACTGATGCAGCTGATGCATACAGGAGTTCAAGTAAAATAATATCAACCCTAGTAAAAAAAAAAAAAAACAATGCCATAAAATATACTTCAAATCCATTAACGTATGTTTATTGACATATCACTTTGACATACTGATATAAAATTATAATTAAACTTTATTTGGAGTATTTCTTTACTACACCATGCACATTTATTAATATTATGCCTAAAATGTCTTTTAATATCACTATTAATAAGGATTGTATCATCTCTGTATAATATCATTCTTTAAATGTAAGATATTTCAAGTGTACCTGAAGTACTTGCAATAGTTCCACTTTAGCATAATCAAATGTACTTAAGTATATCTTTAGTTGGATCTCAGCACTACTTCCACACAATTAAAGTGCATTAAGCACGAAATTACAGTAGTTGTACCAATTTAGCAGACTTTAAGTATAGCAGTTTAGTATAGCAAAAGTAAAATTCTAGGGTATTTTTTAAGCACATACTTTAAATATGTAAATGTATTTGTAGTATTTCAAATACATTTTAGTATTATTTTTTCCACTAGGGAAGTAAACTATTCCTACCTACCATGCAAATTTATTATTATTTTTTTTTAAATATAAAAAAGTAAATTTTATTCAGCATGGATGCATTAAATTTAGTTCTGGGCAACAATTAATCGCGATTAATCGCATCCAAAATAAAAGTTTTTGTGTACATAATATATGTGTGTGTACTGTGTATATTTATTATGTGTATATATAAATACACACATATGCATGTATATATTATAAGAAAAATGTTATGTTATGTATTAAATATATTTATATATAAAATAAATTATATGAATATAAATATATACATGTAAATACATGTAAATATTTTCTAATTATATACTGTATGTGTGTGTCTGTAACAAGTCTGTCTGTCCTCCACCCTCTCCTTTCACATGCTCACCTGCACCTGGTCTCACTTGAGCCTTAATCATGTGCACCTGCACCTCATCACCAGTCTCATCAAGCCCAGCATATAAGCACACACCTCAGCCTCAGTCTTGGTCTGATCTTGTACGCACAAGGTGGACTCTACTTCTGTGATCATCCCTCTGAGTATTTGCTGATATTACTACCCTGTTGCTACTTACCTCCTGTTCTGTTCCATGTGTTCTCCTCTGTCGTCAGATCGTCTCCCACCGTGGTGTGTGCTCCCGAAGATCCAGTCCTCCTCGACTCCCTCTCTCCTCGCATCTGTGGATATAAGGAATCCCCATTAATCCTCAAGCCCCTTCCTCGTTTGCCCTCAGAAGTGGTTATACTCACCTCAAGATTCTCTTACACTGCTCCTGTTGTTCTCATCCTGTTAAATAAACCATCTGTGTGTTTCACTTACCTCTGTGTCCGACAGCTTTTGTTACAGAAGATCGGACCCATAACCGAAAATGAGGTTGAAGATAGCCGTCATCAATGGGGGTCCCAGGAAAGAGGATAATCTCACTGAAGGAGGTATTGTGTTCATTTTTCAGAACGGTAGAAGTGTGGAGGACTATATAGAGGAATTAATTTCCATCAGTTACCATCTGCAGTGACCTCACTCTCATGGAGGGTTTCCGAGTAGGGCTGGACGATGAGATACGGTTGTTGATGCCTTCAGGAGATCCCAGCTGGTCTTTGGCGCAATATCTAACGTTTGCACTATGGATTGCAGGATCAACACTTCAAGTAGGCGAAATGGAGGACACACCTGCTCCAGATCCCAGCCCATCATCCGCCGCTCTCTCAAGCCCGCCACATTACAACCTTCCACCTCCCGAGGTTTACCCATGCTCACTTTCCCCAAGTCAAACGAAGTCTACTCCACCGCCACCCGCAGCAAGGTCTGTTTACCCACGAGCCCGGAAGTGGGCCTCCAATAGTGCTGACCTGAGGGCGAAAGTATTGGACCCATCATCTGTCAGGTCAGC
>JAFVLL020028168.1:0-22974 GCA_021397915.2 Tor tambroides
AGTCACGCAATGCTGATGTTGTTAACATTAATAATTTGAGAATAAAGTATAACAATAATAATAATTTGCATGGTTTGATGTGATATGAGCTAACCTATTGTTAGATTTAATCACCATTGGTAGCGCGATTTATTGTAATGTTTTTTCCTCAGTTGGTCAGAACAAACGTGGCAAACTTGTTACTTACTTGTTCAGATGGCAATATATGGTGAAAATTTTTATTTGGGTCATATATTCCAAGACGTAGGCTAGAATCTGTGATTGCGAAGTACAGTAAACATCCACACCGGTGCGGTGACTGACAGCAACACATTCACCTCAAAACATTAGATTTATCCGTGCCAGAGCACAGCCCACGCAAGGAAGCTAATTCTGCAAGCAGCTGCAATTCCAGGTTTTCAAACAGAGGTGGCGACAAAGAGGCAAAACTTACAGACTGCAGCTTTAAATATTTTGGATAATTTAATTATGCTTTCAGCTGCTAATATGAGTATGTTCAGCTCCATTTAACATATTTCACCATGTTTAAATCCAAGGCCGTAACCATATTTTAAACATTTGTAAGAGACTTAAGGGAATAAAGAAAAAGAAAGAAGAACTAGAATTTATTGTAAAGTAATCTGTTTGAAGTATTTACAAAAAATATTTTATTTTTTTATTAAAAGGCACACAATCACTTAAGGCCCAGGTACAGAAAGGCACGCAAGCCTGTCAACGGACAAACACCATCTTTTCAAGCATTTAAATAATGCACATATGCGCTGGTGTCTACACACAAATCCATGCGGACATCCAATCAGGACATCAGCAGACAATGCTGATGGCGAAAATTGCGAAAATCCCAACTGATCTCGTGGAAAAATGAGGTGAATTCATTCAGTGTGAATCGCATGAAAACGTATGATTTTCAGAAAAAAAGGAAGCATGAAGGCCCACCCCTAAAAACTATGAATGAGCATAAATTCACCAGTAATTTGCCAAAATGAGAAATAGATATGAATTTCCGTGAAATTTTGTTTCAAATACGCTAAAATATACTTTAGGCTAAATCGTCTGCCTAATATGCTGAAAACTGCTTAGTTAATGTTTCTTGTATTGTCACATTAAATTATGGTTTACATGAATCAGGTAAATATGATTAATGAATCAGCTAAATAGGCCTATATGTTCAATTCAAAACAGTGAAATGGACATTTTTGTCATAAAACAGTTGTTGATTATTTGTTTAGCTTGTTAGCTACTTATGTCTTCATACTCTTCCCCCTCTAAAACTGAAGCATTGTGCTAGAATTTGCATTTGTCTTCTGTTAACAATACAGCCGCCTTTGATTTGTTTGGCCAACTCAATTATTTTGACATTGACGAGCGCCGTTAGTCCCCTGAGGCAGACTAGTCTAAAAATGTTACTTTTTGTCATCCTACCAACAAACCGAGGAGTGTGTAATAGAGCGCAGCGAAACAGCATCAAGGATATCAAATACTGAGGTTGGCAGTTTGGCCATATCTGATTATTGAGGGAACTTGTGGTTACGGCCCTGTTTAAATCCGTTTCTCAGATTTCCCCCACAAATCTGTGTAGATAATGTCAAAGAAAAAGAGAAAGTCAGCAGATTCCGCTTGGGCCTATTTATGACTGTAGGTAAAAGGTGTGTGCAGGAAACCATTAATGTGTTAGATGTGTTAGATGATATGTGTGACTCGCTCACCTCTATAAAGGAAATTAAAAGACGTCGGTAGGTCTCTATTGTCCACGAGTGTGTAGTATCATTGGCAACTAATCAGCACAGGGTTTCTAAAGCACACTAAACTCTGAGGTCAACAGGGCACTGTCTAATTAACCAGCAGAGCACAAATATTCCCATGGTGCTAGGGGAAAAGAGTGAGATTGAGAGAGCGTACCTACAGGTGAGTCTGCCAGAGGCCATGTGCAATAAATTCCAAATCCAGGTTATACATCGCATGATTTCCATATAAATTAATCCCAATTTATTGGCATTCATTGTGTGGTGTAAAAAGTAACCGTCTATCAACCAGTACACATACATGTGCACATATTTTACATTGTCTTTCTCACTGATAGTCTAGAGGGCAATAGATTTATCATTGTGTTTATTAATTTATATGATCAGGGATGTAAATAGTCACTAATATTTCTGTGGTTTGAAACTGCAGCCAATTTGAATTCGGCTCTACCAAGGGCATGCATACTGGTTCGATCAGTTGACAAAACTACTTTTACAAAGTCAAAATTCAGTTTTATTTGTGTCCTGTATATGTATATCTTGTCAGTGCTGTATATTATTTCAGTTTCAGATGAGTATTGTATTACTTTACAATAGAGGAGCAATAAGTCTGAATTACAGTAATAAAAATATTCAGCCTCTTTGCTTGTTTGCTTTGTTTGTTCCCAACCACAGCTGTCAAAATTCATACCTCTTATAGAAAAGCATATAAAATTTCATGTATACGTATTTTATTTTATAATGGCAGAAGTATTACTTTTATACAACATATACAATATACAACACATAAAATATACCGAAGTTAATATAACTTGCATTTCATATTTACATATTTGGCCAGTTTGTATTATTCTTTCTCGCCAAATGAAAATTGTTTCAACACAAGTGAAGGCAAAGTGTTCTGCAATCTGCCACTCTGGGTTTTCCTGCTCTTTGCCAAAGAAGTTGGTGTTTGTTAGGCCAGTGTGAAGACGCAAAAACTAATCTGTATTTTGATTCATCCTGATTAAAAAAGTTTGCTGTTCTGAATATTTAACATCAGTCTGAGCCACTTGCTCTGATAGTTAATTGGTGTATGGTAGTGTCTTTTCATTACGTGAATTTATTAAGAAGCGCAGGTTGCTTTAATATATACAATTAGTCCATGCTGAGAAAGGTTGACTGACTTCATCCCAGTTGATAAAAGTCAAACAGGCAATTAAGAACCTCCTGTGTCTCTGTCAGCGTTTGCAGTCTCACACAGAAGATCAAATGCCATTTGAGGGATACTCAATAAAGTACCTGTTCAATCAGTGAAATGGTAGCCTTTCAAACTCTCTCTCTGCCTGATTCAGAGACCTTAAATGTTATTAATCTTTAAAGAGTTGGTTGCGGTTCAGCCAATATGTGTGTAGCGAATGGGAGACTATCATTCTTCATTATCGGTGATAGAGGCCGCACTCCACTTGTGAAGTCTGATCGTATTAACACTTATTAATGTTTGATGACACACGCTGACATTTCCAGGAGCCTAATAATTGGAGGGCCGATAATGGGGACGGGGTCCTGCACACAGATGTAGATGGACATGTAATGGACTTGTAAAGAACTCTGCCCACACAGGTTAATGCAGGTCATTAAGACCTTGCTTCTACTTTTCCATAATTTAATTACAATTATTTTGCATCACCCTACCACTGCAAATATGAAATTGTAGTGTGTGCTTTCATAGTATGTAATTACCCAAAATATTGTGTTAGTACTATAGTACTGTGGTGCGATGAGGTTTTGAGTGATTACCAAATTCATGCATGCAATTACACTACCGTTCAATAGTTTGGGGTCTTTTACAAAAAGGAGAAAAACTTACTTCAAATAGTTGAATAGTAGTGTACACTACTTTGTACATTTCAAAAATACCATATTTTTTCTTTTGTAAGTGCTCATACTGTTGGCACTAATGTATGAGAGGTTATGCTAAATATGCTAAATGTGTATTTTATTAAGCAAATTCATTATTATTCAGAAAAACAAATATGAGGATGCACATGCCTATGTACAAACATCAAATTGAGGCTATTATTATGTGTGCATTCAAATGATCTATTTGGAATTGTTAACTTATTTCCAAACGAGGAAAAGTGATGTACTTAATCAACATTTATATATTACATATTAAGTAGTATAATCAGCATCTTCTTCCCATCTCCCTCTTTGTTTCTGTCTGCCACTCTCCCTCTTTTCATTTTGAAAACTCAAGTATGTTGATTAGTATGGCTGCCTTCTGTTTGTGTGCCTTCATGAGCAAGAAGAGAAAAGGAGAAAAAGAGAGGGTGGGTGGGAAATATTTTTTTCTTACTGTATGCAACATGAAAATACTGCCATGTATTCATTAAAATCTCTCTTGCTTCCTCTCCCACCATTCTCTCTCTCACACATGCGTCTTTTTTAATCTCATCTGTTCCACTCACTGTCATCATCTTTCTTCTTTTTATCACTGACTGTGCCTTGCTTTCTGTTCCTTCGCTCTGTCCTCACTCCTCTTCTCTAGACTTGCATAAGAACAAAGAAGAGCTGCCTTTGCAAGGGGAAAGTCACCTTGGAGGACAGGAAAAGAGAGAGAGAGAGAGAGAGAGAGAGATTTCGTGTGGGTGGAATAACTAGCAGATGGATGAATCCCATGTTGACTGAATCAAGCAACAAACACGCATTCCCATGTGTGTGTTGCTCATAGATTCACAACGTAAACGTTATGACCTCTTAGTTTCGTGTCGTTTATTCATTTATTTATTCTTTCTCTTGGTTTTCCTTGTTCATATGGCCTTATTTTATTATATTAACCCTTGCAAAAATGCTTGTATTTTTCCTGTGCGAATACATTAATACCAAAAGAAGCTAAATAACAGCCAACCATATTTCAATCAATCATTTTCTTCAATCATCACCCTTCAGTCATAGTCAGGTGTTTTGCTGTACTAAAGCAAAAATAAATTACGAATTGACTAGTTCTATCAAACAAATCACGTTAAATACTACATGTGAATATTGTGTACTTATTATTATACGCAATATTATTACTTACTATTGTGAACTCCACCATAATCATACTGTATCAGTACATATACAGTAAACCTTAGCCAAAGACCCTAAATACAAAAGCATAAAACCATTACATCACAAGCCGAAATAGCTCAGTTGGGAGAGCGTTAGACTGAAGATCTAAAGGTCCCTGGTTCGATCCCGGGTTTCGGCAAAGCTTTTTCCTCACCTCAGAGTACTGAGAAGTAAACTGTACGTCAACAGGCTTAAGCTATGCAGAGAAAAAAGTAAGAAGAAAAGTGGTATGCAGAGGCAAAGCCGATGAAACTAACGTTACTACTCCGAGTGCGGTGTATTGGTCTTCCACTCTCCGGGTATGTAGTGTGGAGTACATATAGTGGCCTGATGATGTCGCCCTATGTTTTAGTTCATTTAATCGCCCCTGCGATTTTACTGTAATTGCGGCAGAGGGCGATGTTGTTCAGCAATTCAGTAGTCTTACCTCGTGGAAAACGCGAGAGAGGCCATTGAAACATGTGCTGACCAGAAAAGCATGGAAGTCGCTGGACTGCAGAATGACAAGACGGTACAGTACCTTACAGTAGCTTGAACACAGTGCACCTGCTTTGATGTACAGCTCAACTGACTGCAGACCTCTTTGTGCCTCACAATATGCTGCTGCTTGGCCTGTTACAAAGTAGTGCTGAGAGCACAGAGATTTGACGATACGAGTATCGATACAGCTGGCCCTGTATCGATACTGTGGCACGTGTGCAGCAGTGAACCGCACTTAATTTGAATAGAAGAACACCATTTAAAATATTTAACAACAATGTTTAATCTGGCAGCAGAGGAACACAACTGGGTTGCCTGATATAAAGAGACATAGTCCCCGAAACAGTGCTTCCCACTTGCGCAATACGGAAATATCTACTAAGTGTGTTACTTATTTTTGTCAACCTGGCAACCATGTGCACGCGCTCTCTCTCCACTGTGGATAAACGCGCTTGCTTTCTGAAAACACCGGTTAGCTTGCAGTTTAGCGATCTCCACTTCAGTATTTTATTCTCAGAAAAGTGTAATTCATCAAGTGTTCCCTTATGAGAGAAAGAGAGAGATGCTGTGTATGTATGAATGACCATCGTAACAGTGAGGCAGTGGCTTAAATTCCTTTATTAACAATGTTGTTACCAGCTCCTTGTTGAGAAAGATAATGTAGCTCTTGAGCGATTAAGCTATTTTATTGATAAAATTGCAGGGCAGCAATAAAAAGCTTGTTGCTGCATGTCTGTGTGCGTGCGCAGCGTGATCTGTGCGTGTGACTGAGCGCGTGTGTGCGTGAAATACAGTGAAGACAGCGCATTAGTTTATAACTCTTCTAATTTTTATTTTTTTAAATGTAGAGAGTGCGTTAATTTGTGCAATGATAACCTACTAGCAATGTTAAGATGATTTTTTAATATATTAATATGAGTACATTACAATATAAATTTATTAGAACGAGTACATTATTATTTATTGGCTTAAGAACAAGATGCAAGCAATCAGAATATTTTACCTGGTGGTGAGTGCCCTATGTAAACATGAAACATATGCCATTACCTACATTATATTGTACTGTGGTAGAGTTCAGGCCCTTCATAATGCAGAGCTCAACTGCTGCTCTGCCTATAGTTAGCAACGGCCCTATAGTATGCAGTGTTTAATAAACAGCTGTTTTACTGAATTCTTCTCAGGTGAAATTTAGTGCAGTCCTGTATCGTGATACGTATCGTATCGTGGCCTCTGTATCATGATACAGATGTTGCTGGTGATACACAGCACTATTACAAAGGCTACCGTAACATAACAGATCAACATTACAGCGTTTTTTCTAAAGTTGGCTGGATCTTATACATTGCTGAGTCGCAGTCTGTTTTTTGACATCTCTCGTTTTCAGCACAAATGTCTACTCTTCTGGGTATCTATTTTTTTTTTGTTTATCTATTGTATTGAAATATTTCTTGATAAAATATCTAAATTATATCTACAATATCTCTATTCCTTTTATAATCTGTATATATAATGTAACCACTATATTTATTTTTCTCCTACATTTAACCTCTACACTTAATATTTATAAGAAGTTAAAGGAGTAGTTCACCCAAAAATGAAAATTTGCTTATAATTTACTCACCCTCAGGCCATCGACCAAGATGTAGATGGATTTCTTTATTCGTCAGCACAGATTTGGAAAAAAAAAATAGCATTACATTACTTTCTCACCAATGGATCCACTGCAGTGAATGAGTGCCATCAGAATGAGAATCCAAACAGCTGATAAAATAATCCACAAGTAATCCACACAACTCCAGTCCATCAATTAAGGTCACGTGAAGCAAAAAGCTGTGTGTCTGTAAGAAACAAGTCCATCGTTAATGTCAGAGCCCTGCACGGGCCTCAAATTTAAGCCCTAGCCTGGCCTGTGTCCAACAGCTTATCAGAATTACCGGCCTGAGTCCGTCTTTTTTTTCCCCTTCTCCCAAAATGACTTGTACTACTGTTTCAGCTATTAAAATAGTTCAGTTTTGTATGTATTGCCAAAGTGATTATATTTCGTTTCATTTTTTTATTAAGTCAATTTAGAAAAACGTTTGGAGCATTTTTTGTTCATTAAATAACTTTTGAGTGCCAGCTCAATCACTTGCATTTTTTTTCTATGGAAACAACTTAAAATACGGCGTAATTTTTGCTCATAAAGGTAAGAGTAATATATCATTCGGAACTGTAAAGGGTCTACTTTTATTTGTGTGCATTCACAATATCAACAAAACGTTGTGCTTTTATAAAATAAAGAAAACAAAGCATTCTGCCGTCTCGTCTTGAACAGGAGCGCTTCACAAAAATGAAATGAAAATCAGCGAATACATGCCTCACAGACATGATATGTATATCTATAGAAAGCTTTAAATTACTACTTAACGAAATAAATCAAATCGGAAAAACAAAACTCTTTCATTATAATCATAATCCGTAAAGATGCACTTCTCTGTAAAGGCGTGTCTAATGAGGAGACGGCGAGTCAGGATCTTCATCTTTGCAACACGGACTCAGAAAACACTATTTTTTTAGTAAATAATTCAAATATCTCCTTACTTTTTCCCCCTGACACATTCATGGTAATTACTTTTGTTGGGGCTTTGCTGCAAGCTTTAGCCTATTACGTGCGTTTGAACGCAGAACTCTTCAGCTGCGCTGATGGCATGCTGCTGCGGGACACTAAACACTGTCGAGCCGCTCTTGACAGTCGTGGTAGCATGGTCTTGTGTTGTTTCCACCAGCGCGGCAATTTTTTGTCATCACTAATTGATGGATGTCTAAAATATAAAAATAAAGAGAAGCCTAAAACAGGCCCGAGGCCTGGCCCGCATCTGAACTATGATGTGAAAATTGCCCCGAAGCTCGGCCTTAGTCATGTAAAAAAACTCAGTGCCCATCGGGCCTGGGCTGAAATGCAGGGCTCTAATCAACGTGTTTTAAATTTAAAACATTGCTTATACCAAAATACAAAATGTAATGTTAAATTTCTCCAGATATGTTCTGATAAAGAAACTCTTCTTTATCTTGGATGGCCTGAGGGTGAGTAAATTGTGAGCAAATTTTCATCTTTGTTTGAACTCTTCTTTTAAAATTCAATTATGTACTTATATTCTTCTGTATTTTTATTGCATACTGGGATGTGTTGTCTTTGATGTTATTGTGATATGCTTGTGATGATGTATAGTCATAAATCAGTTGAGATTAATTATTGAATTGGTTCAATAATGTGGAATGCATTATTCTAGTTTATAAGAATTGTAACCTCTACAAGAAAGATTTCAGATCCAATATTTGTATTGTGTCAGTGGACTTTCACTTTTAATAGAATTGACCCACCTGTGCAACACGTGCAAACATATTTTTAGAGTCCAATGATTCGCATTTAGCACACACACAAATTCACAGAAACCCATTTTGGAAGCTGGTATTACGTAACTAAAGACCGGTCAGTCAAATCCCAAAGCTACTGCTTCATCTCCACAGAGTCTCTCTCGCACACAGAAACATCTTCTGTTGTTCATGTTAAATCAATCATCACGTTCTTGTCAGTCAAGCTCTCGTATTTGACATTCTGTACTGTATGCCTTTGCGGCTGCTTATTGAAGCTGCTCCCTAATTTATTTTTACTCATAATCTCCGGAGGTGACTGAACCCCATGAACCGTTAATTTGACACGTGAGACCGGTATCTGTTCTCTAATGTTCCAACTTGCAGATATGGCATCGGGTGTCTGCATAAATCACATAGGTGTCTTTTTTTTATTTTGGATGTTAGGAGAGTACAGGACACAGTTAAGTAAAATATATTGTAGGTTATTTCTCAGTTTGGACAGTATGTTCCAGAAGGACTGCGTTCATCATAAAATGTCTCCAGTTTCATTGTCCAGTCCACCACTGACTTCTCATTAAAAGTTTTATGGTTCTTTATAACCCTTTGATATCTTGCAGTGGCATAAACATAGTTGTAATGTAGTATCAGTGCCAGGCAGATAGTTCTGACATACATGGAGCTGTTAGTCACCCTCGTTTTTATGGTGTAAGGCATTGTGGGATGTTCTCATGCTGGAAGAGAGTATTTTTGGTCCATTTATGTTGATATGGTTAACTCTGACTGTGTTGGTAAGGCTTTGAAACTTACACCACATCACTTGAATAAACATTTATTATAACCTGGGGCCTGTACCATGATGGTAGATGAACAAATTCAGAGTTACAGGATTAGTTTCGAGTTGACAAAACCAAGCCACTTCAATACAGCTTTGTTGGTACCATGATGCTGATCATCGACTTTCTTTGTCAACTCAGGCTTTGATCCTGAGTTTGTGGAGCACGTGCACATGAATGTGTGACATCACTGGCGAACAGCCAATCACGAGCCAAGGTTAAGAGATTGAAGAATGTGATGAATTTAAATGCATTTACAATGAAAAAAGTACTTGTTCATGAAAGAGGACAAATAAAAGAAATTATCTTGCTTTATCAGTGCAGTCACAAGTGAAACTTGTTAAATTAGTTTATATAGTTGGAAATATACAGCGATAGAGACTCGAACATGTAAGGTCACAGTCATTTTTAAAGCATTATCTATTGATTCTACAACTTATTTATATTACATATGATCTGTATATATTAACATTCATTTAAAATAAATGATTTATGATAACTGTTAAACTAAAATTGCTTGTAAGTAATGGATTGATAATAATAGAAATCATATAATTATATAAATCATATAAAATAACTATAAGTAATTATCATTAAAGCCAGACATTTTTTTTTTTTTTAGTACTAGTGACCTTTAATTTGGAGCAAGATAAACTGGGGGAGTGACTTTTTTGTGTCAGATGTGTCACTTTGCTCAAATCTGATTGGTCCAATTTCTGTTTGAGATCTCTAACTCAGAATATAACCTGCCCCGGAGCAGGTTAGCCGTGGAGTGTAAATTACTATGGCAATGAACGCAGCTAAAAGCCAAGCCACTTTCATGGTACCTGAAACCCAGGATTGGTGCAAACTAAACTGAAACTTACCAGCTAATCCGGCTTCATGGTACAGGCCCCTGGTCAACTCAGCTGTCAATGTGTGGAATACTACTTGTTATATAGCTATTTTAGTATTATATATGTACTGTAGTAGTAGTATTTATTAATATTTTTTAATTCGCTTTATTTATTTATTTTTTCAGTTTAAGTAATTGTATGTTTTTAATTTTTTTGTTTTGTTTTTGTTTTTACCAAACATTGACATTTAGCTTTAATTTATTTTTATTTCAATTTTAGTTTTAGGAATTTTAGAATCAACATATTTCAGCAAAAGCAACATTTCTCATTTTTAATTCTTAAATTTTTCCAATATTTATTAATATAAATTATTAGTTTTAGTTAACAGCAACAACACTGTATTCATTTCTGTATTTGTGAAGTTTTTGGATGTCTAAAGGATTTGTGAATGTTGTGTGGGTAATACAAGTTCAAAATAAAAATAAGTTTTTAAAAATAAGACCCCCCCCCCCCCCACACCAAATAAATAAATAACAACACTGACTAGTTACATTCTTCTAAGTCAGTCCAGGTCTTGAATTATTAAGCCATCAATGTAGATAATAAAGTGAGTGTTTTTCAGTCTTAAATTGTATGTTGTCTGACTCTTTTTCCTGTATTATGTGCTCTGTTTTTGTTATTGTCAGTGGAGTTATTGTCATAAAGCGAACAAAAACACACCTCAGTATGAGGTTCATTTATGCTGCTTTATATATAAGGATATGCCACTGTTTTCATATCATTCTTGTCTTATCTTGTGTGTTTTTATGGCACTAAACTAATTTAAGCACAATATTAATCTCAAAATATTTCTCTTCCTTCAACAGAAATGCTGGACGCTTCCACCTGCTTTGTTGGACTCCAGCAGTAATCTGTGAGTGTGTTTACTTGTTCTTAAATAAATAGAAAAAAAAACAGCATCATTAAATTAATTATAACTGAAACAGCACCCCACCCATCTTACATTTTAGCCTTCGTTGATCTTGTGTTTTTGTTCCTGGTTTAAAAATTCCAGGAAGCTTCTGTTTATTGTTTTAAATGAACAACAATATTCAGGCATCAAAGAGTGAAGAGGGAGTTGGAAATAAGTTAAAGGTCAAGATTATTCCCCCTTTCCCTGTATCCTGAGTGTGTTTTGTATTGTTAGAGCACATAAACGTGGCCTTGGGCTGGAAAACTATGGTTAGTATTTGAAACTAATTGCGAAAAAATTACCTCATCACCATTACAGAGATTTAAGAAAAACAAAAAAATAATTTGGCTAGCATTTTTTTTAAATATATTTTCTACTAGTTTAAGTTCCCTGGCTAACATCTAATCTGTTTTTCAGTAGCCAGTGGTGTCATTTAAAAAGCAGAGAGTCCTTACAAACCAAAATTTTGTTGACTAGCCAGACATGATTTGCTGGATGGACAGCATAACAGAGATACACTCAGACAGGACGCACATAATAACACATGAGAAAGATGCTGGTGGGTCTACAAGACAGATAAAGACTGTCCTTTAGTCTTGAAGAAGTATCTTCTAATGACAGTTCTGTCTAGTCTTGCAGTGTTTGGAATTCCTTATATGTAAATCGTATGAGGACATGCGTTCATGTTTTATCCCAAAGTCAAAAGAAATATATGGAATAATGTTTTGCTTAAACTAAGTAATTACACTTTTTTTTTCTGCATTGTGCCATCATTTTCATAACAAAAAAATTAAAATTTGCAGAAAATGTACTTATCCTCGGGGCATCTAAGATGAGATTTCAAAAATCTAGTATCAAATTACATTACTTTCTCTGCAGTGAATGGGTGCCATCAGGATGAGTTAAAACAGCTGAACATCTCAATAATCCACAAGTAATCCAAATGACTACAGTTTATCATTTCATGGTTTGTGTAGTAAAAAGCTGCTTGTTTATAAAAAAAAAAAAAAAAAATCCACCATTAAGGCATTTTTAACTTTAAACTGTATTGTTGTTCACTACAGTAATGAAAATCATTCTGTGCATCTACAATAATGACTTATTGTCTTAATTAATGCAAAGTTAAATTATTTCTTTTATTTGGGGGTTTCTTTATCATTTTGTTCCACTTGCAGTGATATATAAAGTTAATGGTCTGTCCTTGTGTGTATCAGTGTGATTTAATGCACATCAAGGTCACCTGTCACCCTGCTGTTTTTGTATTTTGTGTGTGTGAGCATGTGCAGGTCCTCTTTTATTTGATGTGAAGTATAATGGCTTCACTGGCAGTGATCCAGACTGGCTGCAGGGGCCATCTGTCTTAACATGCTCTACATACAACCAAACAAATGTTTTCAGCATTGATAGCTCACCTAAGAATAGCAGGATTTGGCAATTTACCATAGCAACTGCCATTGCTGAGAAACTGGGTTATGTTAGGCTATACCTTTGTGACTTTAGCTATTCTCTTTGCATAGGCACAGCCTCAGGAAGTGGAGATTAACAGAAGGAATAGTGTTTGTGATCATCACTCATCCTGTTCTTCCCTTCCAGCTCTTTCTCTCTGTGTCTGCTTGCCTTTCAAAGAATACTGAGATGTAGCTCACACGTGTTTGGCATGGAGAGGCAAAGATGGGCTCTTAAGATTTGGACAGCTCATTCAGCTATGTGCACATGAGATTACTTAAAGTAAATCTCTGCTGGAACTTAAAGTAAATCTCTCTCACAATAATATATATATATATATATATATATATATATATATATATATATATATATATATATAAAAGAATACATTTTTATTCAAAACTTTTTTTATACAAAAACAGACTGTCAGTGTAATGGGGTGTCCATGAAAACATTTAAGGAATACTTTTTTCCTAGAAATTAAAACAAACAAATAAAAAAGTATATTCTCTCCCACATTGTTCAAACTCCCATCAGAAAGTGTGAAATATAGCATACATGTGGCATGCATTGCTGTCAAGGTGCTTTCATGTTATTTTTGGACAATGGAAGAAAGCAGCTCAGATATTCTTAAAAACCTTCTTGTGTTTCACAGACGAAAGAGAATCATATGAGCTTAAGACAACAAGAGGTTGAGTAAATGACTGAAATTTTATTTTCAGTGAACTATCATTTTAAAGGTGAAGTGTGCAATTTCTGTGTCACTAGTGACACCAAACAAATTGATGGTTTTCAGACAGGTTCCCAAATGCTGCATCCATCTTCCATTGATCGGCTAAACAGATCAGTGAATGACTTACATATAGTTTTCTATGCGTATTAAAATGGGTTTCAGGAAAGCATCATTAAAAATATGCCTTTACCATTACCTTTACCAATGTTTAAGGGATAGTTCACCCAAAAAATGAAAATTACCCCATAATTTACTCACCCTCAAGCCATCATAGGGTGTGTATGACTTTTTTCTTTCAGACAAATACAGTCAGAGTTATATTAAAAAAAAAATGTCCAATGTCCAAACTGCATCCATTCATCATTAAAAGTACTGCTTTTGGGGGTTAATAAAGGCCTTCTGAAGTGAATCAATGCATTTGTGTAAGAAAAATATTCATATTTTAAACTTTATAAACCATAATCTCTAGCTTCCGCGACCGCTATCTGTCGTACGCGCGTTCACGATAGAGTGGCGTTCCAGCGGATCGCGAAGGCGAACACGGTGGTGAACACGAAAATGCAGAGGAGAGAGCAAAACAAAACACTGGTCACAAATTAGAAGTACAGAACAAGGATTTGAAAAGAAAAATGTCAGAGGATTTCAGTATAAGCCAAGAGGACATATTTTCCTTTGCTTTAAACAAAACTTGGTTCTCACGAGACTAGCATATTCTCACCAAGCTTACGCTACTTCATTTGCTGGAACGCCACTTAATTTTTTCTTACACAGACTCATCGATTCACTCCAGAAGGCCTTTATTAACCCCCCCAAGCTGTGTGGAGCACTTTTTCTGATGTACAGATGCAGTTTTTGGGGCTAAACCCCATTCATGGCCGTTATAAAGCTTGGAAGAGCCAGGACATTTTTTAATATAACTCCGATTGTATTTGTCTGAAAAAAGAAAGTCATATACCCCTAGGATGGCTTGAGGGTGTGTAAATCATGGAGTATTTTAAATTTTTGGGTGAACTATGCCTTTAAGGACACTTCTATGCTATAATATGTTTATACAAATGCTCATAAATAATAGCCAAAATAGATCTGAAACACTTATTAGGCAATGAGAGAAGTCCTGCTCTATATTTAGCTTTCCCTGAAGATTTCCTGAAGGCAGCCAAGCACAATATATTGTAAGTCTGTTCACTGAGCTGCATGCATAAAACCACAGCAAGGTGGCAAAGGCTCAGCATCACTCTTTTTAATGGTGCTCTCAGGCAATAATGAGCAAACCACTGGATGCCAGGCAGGGTTGTTGACTCAACAAGAGCTGGCATAAATATTTTAACTGCAAAAAAGAGGGTAGTTTCCGGTAGTTCTCACATTGAAGACTCTTTAATCCCTTTTACTGACAGTGTTGTTGAATGAGTCAACTATTACGGCAAAAGATCCAACTAAATGACAGCCCTTTCATCCCATTAGATCCACCTTTTGAGTTAAAACAAACTGTAGGCTGTAGACTAAAGGCACAGCGATCACACAAGGACAGACATTACAGGAAATGCCAAACTCCATGAAGGTTTGTTCATGGTTTGTTTGTACATGCTTTATGGATCATCAAGCCCTTTTCCAGTAATAAAATAATAAAATATATTTCATCAAGTGTTATTATTAGTATTGACCTTATAGCAGTGCTGGAGAGGGTATCTTCTGAAGCTACAATCTTCTCTAGATTTAAATTAGTAAATCTTCTATTAAAAAAGTAGTTCAGTTGCATTTCAAGCAATTAACAATTTGCTACTATAGTCATGCAGTATTATATATTTAAGTACAAACTCTCAGTTTATACACTAGTTTATGGGGTAATTTTTTTATACAGCAAAGACACATTAAACTGGCACAGTAAAGACATTTATAATGTTAAAAAAGATTAATTAAAAAAAATGCTGTGCTTTTAAACGGTTTGTTAATCAAAGGATCCTAAAAAAGTATCATGTTTTCCACAGAAATATTCAGCAGCACAACTGTTTTTAACATTAATAATAATAATAATATTTTTTTCTTGAGCACCAAATCACAGAAATAAATTACATAAATGAATCAAACTTCTTTCAGTGACATTAAAGTCTTACAAACCCCAAATTTTGAATGGTTGTATTATTCATTTATTTATTTTGTCTTAGCAATGTTCATTTGACACAAAACCTAGATATAACTAATAAAACAACAACATTTTTAATATAAGAAAAAATATTGCTTTTAATCATGTTCATTGAAATGAACCATCTGAATGTATTGATTTGCTATAAAGAAGCAGCTAATAGATTCATACGAGGGAGGGCACAGCGCTTGACTGCAGTGCTGCAGGCACAATTCGGTATGACATTAAAATGTAGTATTCGCTTCTGCCCAGTGTAACTTAAGTCTAATAGTCTCCAGTTTAACAAGTGATGAGATGATTAGTGTCTGTGTGATCTTATGATACTACTACTATTTTTAATATAGAAGGAATAGCAAAAATAATACAGCTAATAATAACAGGTCTCACTCTCGCTGTCTGTCACACATAACTTTGACTTGTGACTGTGGTGTCATTGCTGTATTCTGTTCTGTCTGGACTTGGTGGTTATGCTCCAGTAAAGTTATGCTCTGGGCTGGATTTACTGTACTTGTTTTAGAGAGAGCTACAGTAGATGATATAGATCGACTGGCAGTGGTTTTATCTGACCCATGTGCGAGTTTGTCAGGAGCATTTAAATGTCTGGCTCTGCACGTGTTACAAAAACAAATCAAACTTGTTTGCACATAACTCAGGGCTCTGCTGGGAGTCTGAATCTAGAGAGATATCTTACTATATAAGTGTTGTTTTGCATGAACTTGTCACAAGTGTCTGTTAGAGGTTGTTCACATGACTTAAAATGTGGACCATAACAGACACTTCTAAAGAGGTGTTTAAGATGATGATATAATGTATTTTGTTGCAAAATCAGAAGATCATCTGTTATCACTTGTCAAAACAAGTGTCACATTTGAGAATATAATGATAATATAATATAATAATGTATTAAATTAATGTTTTATTGTTTTTGGCCCTTTCTGTGCAATCCTTCCTATAGTGCAATTACGTAAATTATTATTCACACCAAGAAGACAATTATGCCAAATGTTTAATTCAAAACCAAAAGAACAAAAACAAAACATAAACAGATCTGTGTCACATGTAAGAGAAAAAAAATAGATTTGGGCCAACTTCAGCTGTGCTGTGAACAGCCTTAGAGTCTTTGGTGAAGTCGGCTTGTGTTTCAGAAAAATGACTTTACCTTGAGAGCCACCATCAGAAAGTCTTATTTTTCATAGATTATGTTACTGGAATGCAACTGTTGTCATGGAGACAGTTTATTCACTACAGCAAGTGGAGTATCAGGTGGTTTCCCTTTTAGCTTAGTGTAATGTGCAAAGAATGTTTGTGCGTCTGTAAGTCTGTGGAGTTTTCGACTGCATGACAGGCTCTTTGCCTGGTTAGTTTTAGGTTATCTCTTGTGCTCTCCCACTATTCCTTCATCAAGACAGCTATACAATTAACTGTCTTTCAGTATAATAGAAAGTCCTTGTTTGTAATATCTAAAATTTACTAGGGCAGTGATATCACTTTGAGTGACCATATCACATTTTAAGTATATTGATGCTTTGGAAATAGAGACTCATAACATCCTTAAAGCTAAATTAAATAGTTTTTCCATATTTGTTCAATAGGAAGTTGCGTTTAAACCATTTACATTTTGAGTAAACAAAAGTTTGGGGTTAGTAATATTAAAAAAAAAAAACATAATAATAAAAAAAGAAAGAAATGAATGAATTAATAAATACTTCAGTAAAGATGACTGTGACAGTAAAGGCGTTTATATTGTTACAAACATATCTTTTACAAATAAATGCTGTTCTATTGAACTTTTGATTCATCAAAGAATCCTGAAAAATGTATCACAAAATTAACAGTTTTTAACATTAATCACTTAGTCAATAATAATAAATGTTTCTTGAGAACCAAATCAGCATGTTAGAATGATTTGCATGATCAGCAGCTAATACTCTTGTATGATACAATGAAGGCTGAAATATTAGCTGCTGAAAATTTAGCTTAGCATCACAGGAATAAATTACATTGAATATTAAAATAGAAAACAGTTTACTTTTAAATTGTAATAACTTTTTTTTTTTTCAAATTTTTAACGAAATAAATGCAATTAAAGCAATTAAAATAAATCAGGAATCTGTGTGTGTATTAAGAAGAGTTTCTTATTCAAGAGGAACATGTGATTGTACAAAAATGCTGAATGAATCAATATTTTTGGTGTAAAAATTGCACACTTTTTAATGTGCAAACATTACTTTTATGCACTAGCATAATGTAAAATGATGTGGGTGTAAAATGAGCTGCTTATTTCTGTAAGTATATTATTATCGATGATGGATCCAGACTCAGAGGACATTTATGGAGTGTCATCTGATCTCTCTGCACTATGAACCTATTATGTAGAGAGAGGAGACCCATTAGCTGTAGTTTCCCTGACCTAAGTGTTTGCTTTTGAGTGTGTGTTTGCATGCAGGGTTATATAAGAGAGTTACTCTGTCTCTCGGGAGCAGAAATTGTGGCATCTCAACTCCACCGTCATGACAAATATGCTGATGGGGATCAGCAGCTTCATTACACTCATGGCACACCACATCTCCATACGTCTTACTCGACTGCTCATGTTTGTGTTTGTGCGTGCATTGGAAAATGTTGGCTGAGGATCTTGCGTCTCATTTGATTCTGATTCTCATGCAGGAATTAGATCCATTAAACTTTGTGGAACGCCATCCCGTTTCAGCTACCATTTCCAGTTCCTCCACACACACATACACTCATTTACACACACTTAGTGCACACAGACAGTCTTTGGGGAGCCTTGAAAGATGCCAGACAGAATAGTGAGAACTATTAAACCCCTGATATGACGCGGCAACATGCACTCACCTCTGCTAGTTACACAATTTGTGTTTAGATCTGTAATAGCTAATACAATCATTATTTTTCTCACTTATGTGTGTCCTGAGAGATGTTCTACTTCTATTGAAGAAAATGCAGGTTTCTGTGCCCCGCATTAACTGTCATGTGGGAGAGAGGGGAACTGGTGGGCCGCTGCCTAATGAGCTCCAGTGAAAACTTTTGTAATTTGTTACCACACAAGAAGTCAGTGATTAATGTTGTTGTTGAGCGCTAACCACAGTAATGGGAATTTCACCATCTCACACTACAGGGAGTTCATCATGTGTGTGTATCACAGTGCACAGATGCTATCTTTGGATTTGGACATAGGCTCTTATGACTTAGTATTAGGGATATACTGATATTCAAGCTCAATAATAAGCCAATATGACCAGTAATCAATCAATGGTATTTACATTTTTGTACTTAAAAAAAAAAAAAAAAAAAACCTAAAAGAAATTGTTTTAAAAGCTACAAGTGAATTTGAAATTCAACAAAAAATAATATTTTAAGATTTGTAAAAAAAAAAAAAAAAATTTATTTATTAGTGTTTTAATTATTAATTTTAAGTGGTTGTTACATGATGGCACAAGGGAAATAAGCATGCACTATTAAATATCAAATTTACATTTACATTACATTTACATTTAGTCATTTACCAGACCCTTTTATCCAAAGCGACTTACAAATGAGGACAATGGAAGCAATCAAAATCAACAAAAGAGCAATGATATGCAAGTGCTATAACAAGTCTCAGTTAACTTAATACAGTACATGTAGTTTTTTTTATTATATAATGAAAACGGGATAGAATAGAAATTTTTTTTTTTTTTTTTAAAGAATAGAATTAGAATAGAGAGTCAAATAAAAGTGGAAGAGATGTTTTTAGCCGATTCTTGAAGATGGCTAAGGACTCAGCTGCTCGGATTGAGTTGGGCAGGTCATTCCACCAGGAGGGAACATTTGTGAAAGTGATTTTGTGCCTCTCTGGATTGGCATAATAAAGCGATATTCACTTGCAGAACGCAAGCTTCTAGAGGGCACATAAGTCTGAAGTAATGAATTTAGGTAAAGAGGAGCAGAGCCAGTGGTGGTTTTGTAGGCAAATATTAATGCCTTGAATTTTATATGAGCACCTATTGGTAGCCAGTGCAAACTGATAAACAGAGGTGTGACGTGCATTCTTTTTGTGCTCATTAAAAATTAATCTTGCTGTGCGTTCTGGATTTAATTGTTAAGGTTTGATAGAACTGGCTGGAAGACCTGCCAAGAGAGCATTGCAATAGTCCAGCCTGGACAAAACAAGAGCTTGAACAAGTTGTGAAGCATGTTCTGAAAGAAAGGGCCTGATCTTCTTGATGTTGAATAAAGCAAATCTGCAGGACTGGGAAGGTTTCTGGGTTTTTTTTGAAGGAGTTATGGTTGGTGTGCCTAACTGGATGGTGAAATTGTGATGAAACGATGGGTTTGATGGAACCACAAGCAGTTCTGTCTTGGCAAGGTTGAAGCTGATGGTCCTTCATCCAGCATGAAATGTCAGTTAGACAAGCTGAGATGCGAGCAGCTATCGTTGGATCATCAGGATGGAATGAGAGGTAGAGTTAAGTGTCATCAGCATAGCAGTGATATGAAAAGCCATGTTTCTGAATGACAGAACCTAGTAATGCTATGCAGACAGAGAAGAGAAGTGGTCCAAGAACTGAGCCCTGAGGCACCCCAGTAGTTAGGTGTTGCGAATTGGACCCCTCACCTCTCCAAGATACCTTGAAGGACCTATCTGAGAGGTAAGACTCAAACCACTGGAGTGCAGTTCCTAAGATTCCCTTTGCCAATAGGGTTGACAGGAGGATCTGCTGGTTAACTGTGTCAAAAGCAGCGGACAGGTCCAGCAAGATAAGTATTGAAGATTTGGAATCCGCTCTTGCCAGTCTTAGGGCTTCACTGAGAGCAAGGCCATCTCGGTTGAATGTCCACTTCTGAAACCAGACTGGTTGTTGTTGAGGAGGTTGTTCTGTGTGAGAAAATATCAACCATGTAAATGTAAAATATTACAATACCAGCACATGTCCAGTTGCGAGTTTATATCATGCAATTTTGACTTTATAACTCACAGTTGCAAATGTAAACTCACACTTGCGAAATCAGAATTGTGAGATAAAAAGTCACAATTACCTTTTTTATTTTTATTCAGTGGCGGAAACAAACTTCTATACATCTTCGACCAGTAATTCCTGCTTGTAACATTGAAACATGAACTTTCTGTCATGCTACTTTGAAACTGTGTTGTAAAATGTGAAATATACAAATTAACTTGAATTTAATGTACCTGAATTAAAATTAACAAATTTTAAATGTACTGAATTAGAAAATGTACAAATTTTGTGTCGATTATTATTTAGCAGTCTATTGGCAAATCTAGGCTTAATTTTTTAGTGTTCAAGAAGGTCACTAGCGAGTTTCCTTCTCTTCTCATTCTCGCTGTCTTTCATTCTCAACCTTGCATATTTTGTGCCTCCTGTCCTTTTTTCGTTGTTTTTTCTCATTAATCTCTAGTCTCAGTGGGTCAATGCTTAGGATTATGTAACAGACTGTGATCCATACAAAAGATCACTCAATAACATACACTCTCTTAAGCATGAAGCCTGGACACACTGCCTGAGGTTTATATAGGATGGAATTGAATGTTTTGTGTGTGAAGTGTGGTGCCTTGGGTTCAGCAGCATGTTATTGTGTCCTAGAAAAATAATTTTCTTGTTTTACAGGGCTAGCCAAACATAAGGCATGAAAGAATAGCAGAGAGGAGGAATGATGTGCAGATGGAGGAGTGGAATGATGACAAAAAAGCTGCAGCAGCAAGGCTGAATATCATCACACTGCTCACCTAACTGTCATCTTTATAACAACACAAACATATTTTCCAGGTAAGAGAAATAGTGCAGCTATCTGTGCGGCAGGTCACTGTAGCTCTGCTGTCGCATTGCTGTCTAAGATTCCTATTCTCCTCATTCCTGTTCCTGAAAGCCTGCAGTCTGAATCATGCCTCCACGCTCTCAGCTGAAACTGCGTCACTTCTCACTACAGACGTCACAGACACCAGTCACCCCTCAGGTGCAACGACAGTCCAATCACAGCCACGCCTGCACAATTACACTGTGTAAACTGAGCAATAAACCACCAAAACTACAGCGTCAGCGCTGCGTGACACTACACTGGCAAACATACTTTATCATAACGTTGGCAGGAGACTGCAGAATGGTTTTCAGAATATGACTCGTCCATTTAAGGCCATTTAAAGGATGTGGACTCGAAACCTTGTGAAGCTGTTATTTATTAGGGACTTTGATAAAGTCTTCAGTGTATTAGCTAAGTTTACCCAAATATGCAAAATCTGTCACCATTTATTTTTACCCTCACTCACAAACTTGTATGACTGAATTATTTCTGTAGAACACAAAAGATATTGGTAAAAACAAATTTGTAATTTTGTTTGAAAACTGTATGAAAGTATTTTTCAAAATAGCTTCTTTTATGTTCCACGGAAGTTGTACATGTTTGTAACGCCATAAGGGTGAGTAAATGATGATGAGAGAATTTGTGTGAACTATCCTTTTAAGTAGGTTTCTGGAATATTACCATTTGAATTGAATAGAGAGATTTCACTTTAAAGGGATACTCCACCCCAAAATGAAAGTTTTGTCATTAATCACTTACCCCCATATCGTTCCAAACCCGTAAAAGCTTAGTTCGTCTTCGGAACACAATTTAAGATATTTTAGATGAAAACCGGGAGGTTTGTGACACTCCCATTGACTGCATAGTAAATTGCGCCGTCAAGGTCCATAAAAGTATGAAAGACATTCTCAAAATAGTCCATCTGCCATCATACGTGCAATCTGAATTTTATGATGCGACGAGAGAATTTTTTGCAAGCGCGTTCATGCATTCACTAGCAGAGCATGCCGCAAGCACGCCTCAGATGATGCACGACGTAAACGCCGTGACCTGCTAACGTCTACATATCTAGGTGTACGCTAGCCTCGATGTCAGCAGGTCACGGCGTTTACATCGTGCGTCATCTGAGGCGTGCTTGCGTCATGCATATATACACACACACACAATGGGGAAAAAAATTATTTGATCCCTTGCTGATTTTGTACGTTTGCCCACTGACAAATAAGTGATCATTCTATAATTTTAATGGTAGGTTTATTTGAACAGTGAGAGACAGAATAACAAAAAAATCGCATTTCAAAAAAGTTATAAATTGATTTGCCTTTTAATGAGTGAAATAAGTATTGGATCCCTTATCAATCAGCAAGATTTCTGGCTCCCAGGTGTCTTTTATACAGGTAAGGAGCTGAGATTAGGAGCACTCTCTTAAAGGAAGTGCTCCTAATCTCATCTTGTTACCTGTATAAAAGACAACCTGTCCACAGAAGCAATCAATCAATCAGATTCCAAACTCTCCACCATGGCCAAGACCAAAGAGCTGTCCAA
>JAFVLL020028169.1:0-10206 GCA_021397915.2 Tor tambroides
CCGTGTCTCCCATCATGCCGCGGGGGTCACAGGTCCTCCACGTAGTTGGCGGGGTAGAGGCCGACGGTGCCGTCGCTCAGACGCCCCTTACACCAGCCCTGCTCGTCCTCCTCGCCCGTCTTCATCAGCTGATCTCCTGACGTCACAACACAACCGTCAGCTCAATCTGCTGCACATCACCAGACCATACACTGCAGGAGTGGGCAATATGACCACGATGTGACTCATTTTACATCACGATATCAATATCACAATATAGTTGTTTTCTTTCATTTAAAAAGGTTTTCATGATATTAATATCTTTGATACCATAGACTTTCCATAATCCTCGTCACCAATGTCAAAATCAAACTAATACAAGCCTAAAGACAGACAAAAACCCCTCAAGCTCACTGAAGATAAATAAACACTCAGTGATGAAATAAGGAGAATAAACTAATCGCAAGCAATAGGACAAAAAACTACAAAAAATAAGAAATGCTACATGCATTGTGTAAATTATTTAGTCTTCACTGTTTAGATATAATTAACACGTGTATCATGTATAGATTATATACATATATACACAGTATAAATATATAAATTTCATTTCTTCTTATTAAAGTTACAAGAGTGATTTAGTCAAGAGCAGTGAGAGTTGTATGATTAATATGAACGGCAGACAGGACGAATACTGGACAGCTTCCCCTTTAAGACCGAAGTGCGGATCCAATATATGCGTTTTCTTTTCATCTGTTTACTCTCTCTCAAGACCTAAATCACTGCGTTTATGAGGATACTTGCAAAGACGGGATTCTGATGCATATCAGTGTGTTTATCTGTAATCGTTCAAAGACAATAAAGTGAAAAAAAGGAAAAAGATGCGCGGTCCTCTCTCACAGAAACACAGACGGCGCACGCGTATAGCTCTGCTGCGTGTGTTTCAGCCGCTTAAAACTGACTGTTTTAAAACTGCAGTGCCTAAAAAAGTAATAAACGATAGAGCATAATATGAAACGATAGACTTTATTTCGCCCATCCAATATATGTCGCCATATCGCACAGCCCTTGTATATATTATATATATTGACCAGAATATAAGACGATGTATTTTCCTTGGAAACGCATCTGAACAAACGTCTTATATTCAGGGTCTAGACTTTGACATGTCAATCAAATATGCGTCAAACGAGCGTTTCAAGAAATACGTAAGGTGAAGCGCGTTGTAATGCTAGAAGATCGCGAGTGAAAACAAAAGAAAAAGACAAGCTTATAGCGGCGTCTGTCGTGTTAGCCTGATGGGAACAAGCTTCCTCTGTAAGTGGTTTTACTGTAAGACAGAACCCAGATTTGAAGACTGCAGTAAGATTTCTCTTCTACTGGTAATGACAATTTGGTAGGCTAGTATGAGATGGAGAGCCTCATGGTTATATCATTCAGATGGGCTGCCTGTTGTTTCTATGGTAGATCAAAAAGTGTTTATTTTTAAATGTGATGGCTGTACATTTTACCAGTATTTACCATACTTTCAAAACAAAAATTCAAATAGGAAAAAATATGCAATATGAAAATAAGTTTTTTTTTTCGTGATAAAACAAGATTTGGTTTTCAAAAAAGCCTTTTTCCAGAAGGTAGATCTTGACAAAGGGGGGTCTTATAATCAGGGTCCTCTTATATTCGGGTCAGTACGGTATTAGTCATAGAGCGCAGTATGGAGAACAAGTGCTGCTGGGAGGTGACTTATAAACTGTAACCCGTTACTCAAATTACATCACAAAAACTGTGCGGTCAAACCAAAAATGATTCAGACAGCAGATATAATTTTTGATATTTTTTTACTAGTGGGTGCAGGACACTATAGTAGATTGATGTAAGTGAGGAGAGCAAAATAAAGTAAACTGTGACATTATACCCAAAAATTCTTCATACAGTGGACTAGCAGTAAAACTGATAAAAATTTGGGACCAGAAATTAGATTTGTCACTTTGACCTGATCATGTTTTGTTCCATACCTTTCTATCAAAGTTATCTGACATTATCAAGATCAATTTGTTCTGGCACAGTTTAACTCTTGAGTTCTTCTCATATTTTATTACCATTTTCTAAACTATAGCCAATAAACTGTGATAATGTGAGAAATGTTGAAGGTGTCTGAATACATTTTGGTTTGACTGTAGTTAGTAACGTAATCCAATACATGACACATTTAAGGTAATTTAATCAGACTACTTTCAGATTACTTATGACTATATATATATATATATATATATATATATATATATATATATATATATATAGTCATTTGGACTATCGTCTTTATCACGGTTATGCACTTATTGCGGTGCACAGTGGTCATGAAAATGCATCATTTGCACGTTTTTAAGCATTGCGGTTTAAAAATGAGTGATTTTAAAGTCATTTAAATGCATGTGTAACAGTATATTGGATCTTAAAGTGACAGCAGTCTAATATTCCTCCAATCTGTCATTCATGTTAATCAAACAACAGTGAAAGAAAATCGCTCCCTGCTCTCGACTAAATCTCTTTTGTAACTTTAATAGTAAGAAATTGAATTTACACAGTGAGAACCATGAAGTGTTTTGGATTCATTTATACAGTGTATGTAGCATTTATTTATTGTAGTTTTGTCCTGTTGCTTGTAATTAGTCACTTATCTTCAATGAGCTTGAGTTTTTCTCTCTTTTTAGGCTAGTATTAGTTTTTCTGTGATATTGACAGTGGTGACAAGAATTATGAAAATCCTATGGTATCAAAAACTTTGATATCATAAAAACCTCATTAAAATCAGAAATAACTATATTGGGATATATATCGTTATCATGATTTCTCATATCGTGATATAAGATTCTGATCACATCGTCATCTATCATCTAAATCATGTATCACGTTGATTTATATAAGATGAGCGTGTACTATATTGATATAAAAATACAAAGAATAAGAAAATGCATTCCATTTGTTGTAAAATTAAAGTAAATCATAACATCAATCAAAATAAAACACTTGCTAAAAAAATCATGCGAACATGCAAATGTGATGCTTAGGGCCAGATTTACTAAACAGGGCAAATTAGCGTTAGCGCGCAATAGCACAAAAACAGATGGGAGAGGAAATAATGGATAGCTTCCATAATGACCAGTGCAATCTACCAAGAGCCTGCTTTAAGACATGCTTTTCTGGGCGTTAAACAATGGAGCAAATATCAGTAATTTGACGAGCGCAAACGTTAGTAAATCGTGATGCGTGATTCATTTTAATACTTCTACAAACGCATATTCAATAAGGTCAGGACGTACTTCAAGTAAATATATTGGTTTGGGAATCCCTGCATTACATGTGAATAAGAAACCAGGTGAATTTGTGCATTTTAATGTGTTTGAAAGACAAAAGCCTTCCGAAGACATAGAAATAGATGGTTAAATAACTGTTCAAATAAAAATGAAATTGTTGATCAGTAGTTGATGTGATGTTGAAACACTTCTCAAACCTGAAATGATTTTTGTATATCTGGTCAAACGCAGCGCAGCCACCGGACTAATAACTGATCTCTGTGTGAACAGCCACACAACTACTAGACTTTCTGAGTGAATACAAGCGCTAGGCTCTTTTAGAAAGGACTGTAAAAGATCAAAAAGACAAATTAGGGAGAATCAACTGATTATGAATAATTTATTACTGCTGTGAATAATATGTAACCAACTAATCCATAAAAAAGTAACTGTAGTCTGATTATGAGTATTTTAAAATGCTATTTATTCTAATTACAAGTACTTCATTTTTGGGTTACACTTTATTTTAAGGTGTTACAGTGTAATTCTACATTGAAGTACTGAGTAATATTAACTACATGCACTTACTATATGCTTAGGGTTAGGATTAGGGTTTGTCTTAGAGTTACTTAAGTTACATAGTTTATTGTTATCATAATAGTAAGTACATGTAACGTGCAACAAGGACACGGTCAAACAAAGTGTTACCCATGTTTGTAACTCAGCCTTCACTGCTCATACCTGCTTTGAAGCTGAGCTCGTCCTGCTCCTGTCCGTCGTAGTCGTATAAGGCCCGCACCGGCACGCACAGCTCCGGGGAAGACGGCTCGTCCTCGAACGGATTGCCGTTAGCGCTAGCGGAGGCGAAGGGGTTCCCAGCCTCCTCCTCATCAGAGCCGTCGGCCGCTGTCTTCTGTACAGTAGCAGCGCTGAGAGGAGAGGACACAACACTCTTCAGACTCAGACAGACAGATCCAGAGAGGAGACATGCAGGAAACACACAGGACCTGAAAGAAAGCAGCAGCAGGAACACAAGCAGACAGACAGAGACTGAGAGAGACAGAGGATGTGAGGTCACCAACGTTTGCGCGGTCACTTCCTCTCGTTTGACGGCGGCCGGGCTGCTCTTGGGCCGCTCCACTACTGCCACTGCTGGCTCTTCTTCATCCTCATCCTCGCCATCATCATCCTCATCAAACGGGTTCAAGCATGCTGCTTCTGAGCTACTGGCCACAGCCACGCTAACAACACAGAGACAGTGTTACAACACACACACACACACACACACCAGACACACACACACACCAAACACACACACACACACACACACACACACAGACACACAATACAGCCAATCACAGGGCTCCATTCACATGACGTTTCACACATCACCAGAGCCAGCGCTAACCAGCGCTAACAGACAATCAGGTGTGACGCAGCGGACAGAGATGCTAAACTGACAGAACTGGTTTCAGATGAACAGACATCACAGTATGATCACATGATGTTTGTTTATAAACACTAGCTGACTCATGTGAACCTGATCCGACTGATGAAAACAACACATCATGCTTTGGTGAAGTCAATATTATGAGATACTAAAATAAAATCATTACAGTTAATCACTTCAATCAAAATAGCAAGATAAAAAGTCTTAAATCCTCCTGAAGTAAAAAGTCAAAATTAAGAGATACTGTCATTAATCTGAAAATAAATCTTAAATATGAGATACTCAGTCACAGTTATGACACAAGCCAAAATTACAAGATAAAAAAACTGAAATTATGAGATAAATCATAATGGAAATGAAAAGTCAAGCTTGAGATAAGTCAAAAATATGACTTTGTGTCAATTATAATTTAGTATCTCATAAATCAAATTTGCTCTCATAATAATGACAGTATCTCACGCTTTTGAGTTTCCTCAATTATGAGAGTACTTTTTATGACTATCTCACGATTATCAATCATTTTCTCAGAATTATGACATTATCTCACGATTTTGACTTTTTATCTCATAATTATGATTATCTCATAATTCCAACTCTCTCATAATTATTATATTATGGCGTAATATTTCCCTCATAATTATAACAGTACCTCAGGATTTCACCTTTTGAACTCATAATTTCTTATCTAATAACTGCGGTATGGTATCTCATGATTTTGACTCTATAACTCATAATTCCAGCTGAGCGATGTATGCTTGTGTGGCAGGACTGGGCACCCAGCAGTGGTGCAGGCTAGTTTTAGTCGTGAGTATACTGTGATTTTCCCTCCCAGCCTCATACTCACCCGTCCCATAACCACCACACTCACTAAACACGGCTCTGCGCTTATGTTTATTTTTTACTTGTGCTGCTACTTTAAAAAAAAAAATAAAAAATAGGAGTACAGTAAGAAAAAATTCAGGGCACCTTCTGATCAATAACAAAAATGAGCTTTCCCATTATGAAGTAATATTGGACACCTTAAAGCGATTTACAGGGGGATTTTTTACTAACTTTATTGGATATATGTTATCTTTTGTCAAATTCAAGTATATTTTTATGTTGTTTTTTTCCCAAAATTTCTTATTAAAACAATTGAATAAGAAGAATAAGTTACCGATCAAATAAAATCAATATTAACAAAATTAATTTTTACTACAGAGGTGGCACAGAAGAACACAAAAGTAGCTTGTAGGTATATTTACAGACATTTAATGAGGCTCAGAGGTGGCATGAGTGCAGTTAAATTCATAAATTCATGTTGAGATTAATGTTTTAAATATAAAATTTTGAATAAAGAAATATTCAATGATTTAAATAACTGAAATGATACTTTAAAAATGAAATTAAACTGCCATTAGGTGGCAGTAATTACTGATTTTATCCCTGAATCATTAATTCAGTTGATTCGTTCGAACGGCTGATTCATTCAGGAACAAAGCAAGTGACTGTCTTTATGAATGGATCATTGAATCACTGACTCACTAGATTCCTTTAAAAACGCAGATTCATTCATAAACGAAACAACGCTGTGTTTGAATGGAGATGTGCAGCGCCTCAGTTGTGAGTTTGTTTGATGAAATAGAGCAAGGCAATAGTGGGCTACTGTTATAGTCAGATAAGTCACTTAATAACTTTTTGTTTATTAAAATCACTCACTGTTCTTATATGCCAACAGTCCCCTGCTGTTACAGTTACGTTAATGATAACTTATACGCTACTTTGATAACGCTACGATAGCATCAGCCTCGTTTGCTGTACCGCGTAGGATAGTGTCAGCCTTATCTGGCTCATTTTCTGTAGTTTCTATAATGTTAAGGTTCCTGTCATCTGTTTGCAGCGTCACCCGAAGCAGCAGCTTCAGGGGCAGGTGAAAACACTGAAAGAGTTCGTTTCATATCTGCTTTAGTGATTCACATGAGTTATTTTCAAGCTTGCGTACTTCACTGTTGCACGATAGCAATAGTCGTCAACAGAAATACGGCGTGATCATCAAAAAGTCGGTGCTTTGTAACACAGACAGGGTGAATTTATGAATGAATGTGTGAAAGATCTGTCACAAAACGATGTTGTTACGTATCCTCGTGCTTTTTTAAGCGGGTATACGGAAACCCTTGACCTTTCCTAGTGGGTATACGGCGTATACCTACGTATCACACAGACTACACCACTGGCTCCCACACATTTCTTTCCCTGAAAGCACTTTAAACCATTTCTCTCCTCTTTTCTGAGATTCTGAGTCTGGATGTTGGTGTAACTGAGCCCCAGGAGAGAGAAAACATGCGAGAAAATGTCCATGAGGAGAAAACATGTGAGTCTGTGCTGGGCTCTGACGGACTGATGTTTCGTCTGGTGTCTATAATGCTCAAGGAGTATGCACACTGTAACACATGATCAAGCTCAACACTGATCACTGCGGTGTTTCTGCTCACCTGCTGCTGCTGCTGCTGGGTTTTGAGCTCTGTTCTGTGGCTTGACTGATCCCCGTCAGAGTCACTCCATCAGTGTGTTTCCTCTTGGTTTCTCGTCGACTGAGCGTTCGGTTCAAGTCCATGGACCATTCCTGCAGCACACACACACACACACACACGGCCCTTCAGTCCTTCATGTCTTTTCTTATTCATGTACGAAACAGCTTTAAAGGGGACCTATTATGCAAAAATCACTTTTATAAGCTGTTTGAACACAGTTGTTTGGCCACAGTGTGTGAAAACAACCAGCCTATAATGGTAAAAATTCACCAACTCATTTTTTTATAAAACCAATAAATCATGAACAGTCTCTCCAAACCAGCTGTTTCAGATTCTCCCTCTCTGCACGTCACTGAGGGGAAAAAGTCCCGCTCATTAGTGACGCTCTCTGCACTATTAGCATAAACACAGCCCTGAGTGAGAAGCTGCGGTCCGCCATTACTGGAGTTATATACACTGTCAGCAGCAAAGAGGCTTTACAAGTGTTGTGTTTTGGGATGCACTAATGAACATAGGAGTCGCCATAATCTCCCCCCATCTGAACCGAGGACACTGTGGTTAAATTACATTTTCGAAGGAAATATCCCGGAAAAAATCAGTAACGTCCCCAGTATGTTTAGGAATTAATAGCAACGCTTCGTGCACAAACGTCAGCTCCAGACAAAGTAAGTATCATGCGTTTGTTTTCCAGATTGCCTTTCTGAAAGAGCTTCTTGTCACTCTGTAAGGCTAATTGCTAAAGCTATCATTGTCTCTGTGTGTTTTCACTGATGCTGCCTTCAAGTGCTGCCAGAATGATCATGAATATGAATGTGGTAATGTTAGTTAAAAGTTGCGTATGAAAGCAATGTGAGTCGATCGCTTGAAGTTGTCGAGCTCATAAATCAGAAGTGGGTCTTATAAAGTCTGTGATAGCATGAGACCAGCTATGTTGTTATTTTTATCCCGCCGTGCTCCCGTCTGTGTAATTCATAAACGTGAATTTATTATGCACAGTATAATCAGATGACTGGCTTTGAAACCGAGTAGTTTTCTGTAAAGAGAACAGGCTTGTACTAATAGGGGGATGTTTATTTGCAAAGGCTAGCACTGCTAATGCGGAGCTCAAGCTCCGCCCTCTTCTCCGGGAGCAACAGCTCACTCGCATTTAAAGCAACACACTCAAAACAGCGCGTTTTGGCTCATACCCTAAAAGTGGCAATTTTAACAAGCTGTAAAAATTTATCTGTGGGGTATATTGAGCTAAAACTTCACATACACACTCATCAGAGACTTATTTTACATCTTGTAAAAAGGAGCATAATAGGTCCCTTTAAGAGTCTGGTTTCACGCAGTCAAAGTGGATGGAGATCAAACTCCAAAATGACAAAAAGCACCATGAATATCATATCAGTATTCCCTCCACCACAGACTTAGTATCTCATCATTATGACAGTCTCTTTTCATTTCTACTTCTCATTTTCAACTATTTTCTCAAAATCATGACTTATTAGTACCTCACGATTTCAACTTTTTATAATTAAATTTAGTATGTTTTCTAATTATTAGTTAGTATCTCACAATTTTGGCTTTATATCTCATTCTTTTGGCTATTTTTCTCATAATTATGACAATATCTCATGATTTCAACTTTTTATAATTACATTTACCTTTTTATAATTATGACTAATATTTCATGATTTTGACTTATTGAAATTATATTTAGCCTTGTTATAATTATGACTTAGTATCTCAAGATTTTGGCTTTTTATCTCGTTCCTTTGGGTTTTTATCTCATAATTATGACTTATGACTTAGACATAATTATGACAATATCTCATGATTTCAACTTTTCATAATTTCATTTAGCTTTTTATAATTATGACTAACATTTAATGATTTTGAGTTTTTATCTCATTCTTTTGCTATTTATCTCATAATTATGGCTTAGTGTTTTATAATTATGACAGTATCTCATAATTATCTCGTTCTTTTGCTATTTATCTCATAATTATGACAGTATCTCATGACTTTTTAAAATTACATTTTCCTTTTTTATAGTTATGACTTAATATCTCACAATTTCACTTATCTCATTCTTTCAACTATTTATCATAATTATGACAATCTCATGATTTCAACTTTTTACATTACATTTAGCTTTTTATAATTCATGATTGAATTTTATCTTGTTCTGTCAACTATTTATCTCAATTATTGCTTAGTGTTTTATAATTATGACAGTATCTCATGATTTCAACTTTTTATCATTAAATTTAGCTCTTTTATATTTATGACTAAATATTTCATGACTTTTTAATCTTGTTCTATTGACAATTTATCTCATAATCATGACTTAGTGTCTCATAATCATGACAGTATTTTTTTCATGTTGTTAAATCTCATCTGTGCTGGTGTTAGACTAATGCTATGTGAGGTCAGTTACATTATCCAGGCAGGATGAATGAATAACGTCTTCAGTTTCAGTAAGCATCACATGACTTCAGAGGACACTGACTGTGAGTCATATGAACTGTTGCTATGACACTGTTATGGTGCTTGCGTGTCACGTATGGTGTCTGTCAGCCCTGTTCACGTTCTCAGTATGTGAAAGAGCAGTGTGGACGCCTCTTTTTGTGATCCGCAGATCTCCTTCCGGCTCTCTCTGTGTGTCTCGTACCTCAAACTGGGGCCAGTTCATGGGCATGCCGGGGCCGTGGCTGGAGCGGAACCACTTGAGGTCCTCCTGAGCGTCGGCGGCCTGGATGGTGTCCTCCAGCGTGTGATAGACGGTGGAGAACCTGAAGAAGAGAGACGTTTAACACGCGTCATTCGAGTGAGAATAACTACTATCAGAGGGTTTGCATGAGAAGAGTGAATCATCCCAGCGCTTTGCATGCTGGTCTCAATAACAGCGCTCCTGTGCTTCTCTATGCAAATGATAACAAACCGCCCTCCGGCCTCGACCCAGGCATGGCTATGTAGCTGAGATGGCGTC
>JAFVLL020028171.1:0-16703 GCA_021397915.2 Tor tambroides
ACCTCAGCGTACAGGACCGAATGGACCTGGCAGCAGCCCTAAACCTCACAGACACACAAGTCAAGACTTGGTATCAAAACCGACGGTAAGTTTCCATATAACATTTATGAAATAATAATAATAATAATAATATTTTTTTTAGATTGTGCAAGCATTTACCATATTTTTGTATCTACATTTGAAACTTTTGCAGTTGCCAAATTTGGAGATGTTTTGGATTATATTATTATTTATTAGTTAATATTTTTATTAGGCTTTTATTATTATTGTTGTTGTTGTTGTTGTTGTTGTTGTTGTTGTTATTATTATTATTATTATTATTATTATTATTATTATTATTAAGCGAGCTTTTAAATACCTGAACGGCGCAACAAAATATATGGATCAAATAATTTTAACATTGTCTGAAATTGTATTTTACAGTTTTGTCATAACAATTTTAAATTATTTGAATGGAAATGGCTGTTCATGAACAACGCTACTTATACTTAAAGCAACTCATATAATTTCTGCTTTTTTCCCTCCTAAATAATTTTTTAATTTTTAACCAATGCTCATAGGCTATTTGTATTAAATTTCTTATAACTATTATCATATATTTAGGCAACGCAGTTTCTTCATGCTGCGTACTGTTGTAGAGAGTTCACCGAATTCTAAATGCATCGGAAATAACAATTTAGCCAAATTTAATCGAGAAAAAAAAAAGTTTTAGTCACAAACAATTAGCAATATTCTGATATATTTTACACACCATTTCGGCCTAAATAGCGTTGGTTTTATTTAGCTACTTTTATTTAGCGACATAAGGTTTACTTACATTTGTTTTGTACCAGAATCCAGCATTCACTTCTCGAACAATCTGGTCCAGAAGGAGACATGTGGAGAGTTTAATAATTGATTTCTTGTATTTTGATCTCATTACAGGACGAAATGGAAGAGGCAGACGGCTGTCGGATTAGAACTGCTGGCTGAAGCTGGAAATTATTCGGCCTTACAGAGAATGTTCCCATCTCCGTATTTCTACCACCCGAGTTTATTAGGTACTGTGGACAGCACGACAGCGGCCGCCGCCGCCGCTGCCATGTACAGCAGTATGTACCGGACTCCGTCCACACCGCATCCGTCTCTCCAGAGACCGCTCGTCCCCAGAGTGCTCATTCACGGCCTGGGGCCCGGGGGACAACCGGCACTGAACCCGATAGGAAGCCCAATACCGGGCACACCGCATCCTCGGTAAAACCAAAAGACACGGAGAGACAAATGTATCACACGAGATGTGACATACTGCGCTGAACTTTCACGCAATTTTTCTCCAACACTGAGAGACGATTTTATCGAAGAAAAAGATGTATTATTTAATATGGACCATTTCTGAGGCATAGGCCAAACTGAACCAGACGAGCCTGTGACCGTGACAGTAAAAGGACTGTTCATTGTCAGATTGTTTGTTTTGTCTTTTTTGGTACAAATACACTTATACTAGTACATACGCTTATAAAGTTTATTAGATTTAAAGAAAAGGTGAAATAAAGACAAAATGATAAAAAGCTAATGTCAGACGCTTTCTCTTGAAAGGGACAGTATTTACTAATTTTATGGGACCTTTTTGGGGCTGTTCTGTTGTTTAAAAGTAAGTTTAAAATTTGATTCCCATAACTGCACAATTAAAGAAAGATACAATAAAGTGAATGATTTTAGCATCAGGCGTGTTGATTTAAAAAAAGAAAAAGAAAAAAAAAAAGAAAGAAACATTTGATTTAATTGAAAAACAAATGAATTTAAAAATCTAAATCTCTAACATATAGGCCTAAACTCTAATTCTTCTCGGCACTTGTGTATGATGCAACATAGCATAAACATCAGTTTAAGAGGGCATAACAAATCATGTTTTGTTTTGTATATATATATATATATATATATGGTAGCCTATATAATCTACTTTTTAGGGAACAACATAAGTTCTTTGTAAACTCTTTAAGCCCGTCTGAACTCATTAGCATAGGCGTGCATTCAAGTAAGGCTCGGGACCGGTCTGCTATATGAGAATAGATGGTTTGACGCATTTGCTCTGGGAATGGCGAAGCTGCTCCCGGTCTGGCAGCTGTTCTGTGGGAGAACCGCCGCAGACAGACAGCAGGCGTGAGCCTTCTCAGCGTGAGTGAATTAAAAGAAACATTTCATATAAACAATTATAGACCTCTGTGGAACTCTCCCGAGATTAACATTCGCTATTTGTCATTCGTTTTAATCAGCGACACTTAGGATAATACTGTAAAGAACACAACCACACAGAAACCCACTTTCTTCATTTAGCCTATTTAAAATAGGCCTAACGATTTATACATAAATATATATTTTTTTCCAGACGAATCAGTATTTCATTCCCAGTTCGTGCTGGTCGTGCACTGAATAGCACAGTTCTAACACTAAGCTAATGAACAAAAAGGTCTCAGTGAGTGGATGTGTATAAACGTGGTCTAAAAACAACAAAAGGAATTTTAAATTAGAGACGCAGCCAAATCAAAACGAGAAACATACTAGCCAAAGATTACACAATACATAATATATGACCGCAATGTTTCGTATCGTAGCATAAAACCACAATTTTAGTTATAGGGGCCCACTCCCTTGGTCAGAATTGCTTAGGACGATTTAAACGAAATGAGAAAGAAATAAACCAAACGTAAGTATACGCAATCACGTGGGTTTTCTTAGGGGAATGTAATTAAGTGAACATTACAATGCTTTTCTTTTTTGAGCACGATAACATCCCCTGGAGGCCCGAATAGACTGTAGGATCGAATAGCCTCAGGGCGCGTTTGTTTGGGTTCCTCTAATTGGAGAATAGGCTGCTGATTTCTGCGCTGCTAAATTCTTATTAAAGCCAAGTTGACCTTTGCTGTGTGGTTTGAAACAATACGAGATGCGCACGCCAGTACATGTCTTACATTTTCTCCATAATAAGAAAAGACAAAAAAAGCAATTCAGGACTTTCTCAAAATGATATAAAATATATGCAAACAAAGCGTAGCCTAGTGTAAAATATTGAACAAAATTCTGTTCAAAATTCTGAACAATTCTAAAATAAACACAAGGAACAGAATTTTAGTTACATTTAAGAGAAAAAATTTTTGAAAAGCAAACGAAATTCAAAATTCGAAATTCAAAAAGTCAAAACCCTTAAGCTGTCGGATATCGACAAAAGTTATGGATACCCTCTGTAGAGCTGGATTCTTTAGCGTCTGCAGGATCCGCAATTTTAAAGGCAATTGGAGTCATTTCTAGATAATTAAAAAGCCCGTGTTCAGCTGTAATGCTGTAGTGCCCGTCTTGCATGCACCATCAATAACCTCATTTAATATGGACCAATAATATAAGCTGCACATTGATGCTCTACTTGCATCATCTGAATCGCTTGGAATGCGTTAAAAAATTGGCAATTTTTTTAGTTGTTTTTCGTTAATTGGATATATTCAAAACACATAAAAAATATTAGGTTTAGAACCGAAAAAGTGCTATATCGTAAGCAAATATAATTTAGTTAAAAAATAAATAAAGAAATAAAAAAGAGCCATCCGTAGGCTAATGTTCTAAATTATGAGACAGTTCTTTTACAAGGCTCATAATTGAAGCAAATGAGTTAACCGGGACAATGAATAATGATAAATTCCAACGTTCCACACTCGGTTTTGCAATTCAGACGAAGTGGCATTTTCAAACGCTTCTCTATTTTTAAGGCTTATCGAAAGCGGAGTGGCTGTGAATGTTTAGACAATAAAAAAAATAAAATAAAATAAATAAATAAAAACAACATTGCAAGTAAATCCTTTAGACAGACAAGATAGCCTACCTCAAAAGTGCATTTTATAATTTTTGTACTCAGCATTTGTAGTGGAAACATTATGTTGACATATGTTGTTTCGCTTTTCTGTGCGCCACAAGCAAGTTGAGTGTGGAGACGTTAGCCTTCTGTGGTATTGCTGAAAGTGTAATATCAATTTAATTCTTAGGAAGTGATGCTTGATAGCATCCTCAAAACATTGTGGGGTAGTAAATGCTCAATTTGCTGTGGCCTTCTGACCAAGATCTGTTCGTTTTATTTAACCCCTGGTTAAAATTGACTTCCAAAGGGTGGAAAAGAGGGAAGCCAGAGACCGTTAACGAGCTAGGTGAGAGGAGAGGTGCTGAAATTAAAAGAGGATGTTCAGACCTTTCATTTGCATGACACACATTATAGGAACAGATTGCTGCAAGGAATTGGTTTGTTCTTGTTGCTTCCAGGAGCCCAAGTAAGGTTTTGTAATTGCCACATTTTCCATCTGATGTCATGTTAGGGATGTCTTACTTATTATCCTAATGAGGGAAACGCACCAGCTCTCAGAGGTCCGCTCATTACCACATTACTCGTTCGCACTTTCTTAACGCGCCATCTTTCATACTCAAACGGCAGGGACGCATCCAGACGAACTTCTCGAAGATGGTCACGTTGCAAGGTCACTCACTGAATCGTTGTAAGGCGACAATCAGTCGTGCGGGATTTAAATGACGCACTCAAGGCCCGAGTCATCGCAGCGCCTCGCAAAACAGCACGGAAGCGCCACATTAAGCATCTGGGTGTCCCTTAATTATCGTGGGCTAGATTCTTAATCTTGCCCTGTGGTGATGGTGAGGTGTCAGGATGATGAATTTTAAGATGGTAGGTTGTCAACGTGTGCATTTTCAAAGCAGGCTGAATTGGAGGAGCGGTTGTAACAAGGTTAGAATCGTTTAAAGTGTGAAAGGGGATTTCTGCCAGAAGGCAGGAGTGGTTGACAGGCATCGTGGTGCACCTCTGCGTTATTAGCAAGTTTTAGAAATTTTCGTGAAGGTGTGAAATGGACTAATACCTTTAAAGAAGCTTTTCAGATGCCTGGTTATCATGCTTAAGAACTATCTGTCCCTAAACACTCAAATGATTCATCAGCACTTAATTCAACACTCACTGTTTTTATCGAGACCCACTGCTAATATCCATGGCCACATTGCTTTCAACAAACTTACAAGCAGAAAATCTGACAGTTATCTGGCGGTATTAAATAAAATAGGAACTGCAGTGCCATTAGATTACGCGACTGAACTGTTGATTAAACTAAACGTCTTTTCCTGCTCAAACTTTCACAAATTGTTTTTATATTCTTCCTAAGTGCAAATAATTTTACTTCAATTGCCAATAAAATCTGATGTTAGAAAAATATCTACATTTTGATATGTATGCCTCATCTAATATATATTCATTGTTGACTTGATAATACTTATTATTCAGAGCTGATGGGCTGGAAGAATGTGTTAAAATCTGGCACCAAATATCTTTCTCACCAGTTATCAGTTCAATCATTAGAGCAAATGTCTATTTGAGTATTATTCATAGATGATGCATGTGTAAAACTGCCATAAAAGGATGCAACTATCAGAGAAAGAGAAAGAACAAAAATAATTTCACATATACAGTATATGCACGGAAGGAATGTTTTACTGTAGCTAACCTGGTTGAGTTTAATTTCCAGAGCACACACAAAGTTTTAAAATATATACCAAAATCCATTACCAGAAAACCTAAAGCAAGACATAATATTTTTGACAATAAAACAGGTGGAAAGGCTATTAATGTACTCCCACATCTAATCTTACAGTTGTTTCCAAATAATCTTACCAAATTCATACACTAGTACACAGTGTGTAGTGTATAATATGTCATTATACGCTATGTAATAGTGTATGAATTTTACAAGATTATTTTGTCATTCAAAGTTACAGTCTGAAAGCCCCTCCCTTTCCGCTAAGTAATTAAAGCTGTGACCGTTGAGTGCATTAAGTGTCCAACATTTGTTTTCCAGTTAATTAAGTGCATCATCCGGGTATTTAAAAGTGCACACTTTTTTGGACTTTTTTTTGTGTGTGAAGTCGTAAGTGAACTGTTATTTCTATAAATCTCATAGTCCTCACTTCACTCATTCCTGCCAGGTATTTAAGGAGGAAACTTATTACAAGTGTCCTGAGCCATCATTTCATCAGCCTTTTCCTGTCTAAGCTGGAACAGTCATCGTCCTGCTCCTGTCGTGACATTAACGCTCATCCATGACACTTTTGCTGAATGATGCATTAGCTGAGTGCTATCATGGTTTAAACGCTCTCATCATTTCAGCAAAACCAGCCTTTTCCCCTCTCCTTTTTCCGCTCAAGTGACGGGACAGCTGATGGCGGAGAAGTTCTGCTTGCTTTCAAGTTTCAAACCAGCCACCATCATTGTACGTGTGGCCACATGAAGGAGCACAAGAAAGGAAGGGGAAAAATTCTGTCAGCAGCAATGTCAAAAGCTTCAATTCTTACAGAGCAATTAGGGGTTTCATCATCTCCGAGAGGTGTCAGCATTCATTACGGCTCAACAACAGCTAATTGCTTCAAGGTTAAAATTACAGATCTGACAGCATTATTTTAAGTGACAGACTCGAGCTCTGTGATGCTTCACAGTGGCAACACACTGACATTAAGAGAGACGAAAGAGAGAAAGAGTGCAGCTCGGTCATAGGGAGAGAGATAAAACGAGTGAGGTAGAGAGAAAGGCAGGGGAGGAGAAGTGCTGTTGAAATTACTGCACGTTATAAGTGCGATCTGGTACGTCTACTAACGCTCTTGTAGGGATCCACTCAAGGCCAGATTTCTAACCGCCTATTAAAAGGCCCATATGATCAATTCTTCACATGAACACTCTACCTATTTATAGAGTCTTTTCCTCCCCCCTTTCCTAACCAATCTCATCTGCAAGGTAAAGCAATGGCAGTACAGGTGCATCTAAATAAATCACAACTAATGAGAAGTGAGATCAGACTGAAATTAAATGTGGATAAAATGCTCAGTTTTGTGCAGGGCTGCTCATTTATGTGCTTCTTTGTCATTAGGCTCTTGGTGGCTATTAAGTGCGTTCTGACCGCATTGTAAATTAATTACTGGAAGCCTGATCTAACTGTGGAAAATACTCTGCACCCATAGAACTCAGCACGGTTAAGACGGTCGTTCCTTTTATTTGTTGGCCACGTCATTACTGCGAGCTGCATGAAACACATTGTTACTGTTGGCCATTCTCTTTTCTTTGTTTTTTTCTCTTTTTTGGAGCACTGGTCTGGCTTTTGCCCGCAGTCATCATGTGGGTGTAGGTGCGTGAGTGTGTGGACTACACTTCAAATTAGAAAGCTGGTGCATGGGGAAAAATTGAGCGTTTTTGAGTGAAATGAATTATAGATTGCTGCATGCATGCTGGGCAACGGCTGGAGTCATTTCTTTCAAGTGAGCAGTTGTTTACCCTTCTCTTTTCCCCTCTTCTTAAAGTGGAATACCTGATCCTTTGAACTGATTGTTTGTTTAACCGCTGTTGGGAACGTAGAATCCCTGAGGTCTGAGCAAGTGTTGATCTAAGATTGGATTTAAAATCGTCTAATGAGGAACTCTTTGGATAATTAGCACAGGCTGAAATGCTTGTGGATAGTTTGAGTACCTCACTACGCAGTTCAGGGGAAGGAGGGGGGGAGGGGTCTAGATGAAAGAACACGGTTAATGAAAATTATCACATCAACTTGGTCTCTACCTTTCGGTGTTATCCTTTGTTCTGTTTTGACTGCGTCATTACGGGAGAAATGGAACAATTAGCTATGTAGTTCATGGAGAGGCTAGGACTCCACGCTGGAGAGCTGTTGGCGTGGCTTTAGCTCCGTAGTGGTAATTAGACACTTGGAAGTGTCGCTTGGCGAGGTCCGGCAGGAAATGAGGCGGTGGCACCTTGCCCCTGAGGGAATGATTGATGTCCCACCCTGTACCCAAACCTTGAGCTGTGGGAGGCCACAAACCAGAGCTGTGCCCATTTTCGATAATCATACAAGTCATGACTGGCTTGCCGTAGAGCAAAAGCAATTTTTTTGACAAGTGTTTCCTTAGGTTGATCCATCTGGGGCTGGCCTGTTGACACCGAATGACTTGCGTAAATAGAATCACTGTGAGTTTACGCATAGTCGTAGCCATTTTAACTCTCCAGTCCAATATACGCATTAGTCCATCACCCAAGTGTGTCTCTCAAGAGCTAAACCAGCACACCACATGCGGCCGTTGTGTTTTAAAACACGCTGTCCAATAGTGTCTGCATAGTTTGTCTCCTGCTTTTCACTACGTTGGAGGGGTGATAGGTTGGGTGTGTTTTGTTTGTTATTTCTGTTTTTTCCTCTGAAGACCCTGAATGTAGAGCAAGGAGAGCTCATGCGATGTCAGAGTTAATTACATTTTTAAATTGAGGTTGTCTTTGGGCCGGCTGCTGGGGAAGAGTGACAAAGCCAGGCTATTAAGAGCACGGAGGGTGTGAGGAAATAGGGCTGAGACGAGTTAGCAGATACCTGTGAGGTACAAGCCCGGGCCTGCCGCATGGCAGAAATGTGATTAGAAGCCGGCGTTAAGCATCAGCAGGTCTTCCTCTACCCCTCTCGACGGCTGTGGGGATCCAGCTAGAAAACAAGTTGTTGATTGCTGCTGAATTGTCAGCTTTTTTTATGTCACGTAACTTCCTAGGCCTGTGAGGACTGGCAGAGGAGCTCCATTCTATTAATATCCGCTTCTTGCACCTGTGTGGACAACTGGCAAGATGGAGAGAAATTGGAATATGGAAAGAAATTCTAAGAAGCAGCCCTTCAAATGTGTTGGTGACAGTGGATCTTCTTGTTATTTCAGCTTGGTGTTCATCTGGTGCAGGGTTTTCGGAGTTGGCAACAATAAACCTCTCACCATTGGTGGAGGTATTTTTTTCTCTTTCCTCTCCTCGCTGCCTCCAGCCAGTAGACATCAGATTTAGAGTTGTCTGGAGCAGCTAAACAAAACCGATCTGCCTCTCCCAAGACTGCAGGGATGCTCTTTTTAACCAAGTTATTTTCTCCGATGCTTCACAAAGAAACTGGCCCCCTCAGCCGAAACGATTTGCAGTCCACAATACGTCAGCTTAACCAGCCAGGTCGGGTCAAGTTGAGCCAGACAATGGGCTAAAGTCTCTCACCCAAGACTACTCTGAACCAATTCCCTCAGACTACCAAAGCCGAAACAAAGTATTACACAAACAAAGAGCTACACATTGAGGAACACAGAATTGTGCACATTCCTAAGATGGAAAAAGGAACTTTGTATTTGAGAAGAATACTTTAAACTCAGAATCGTGCAATTAATCAAATAACATATACAAAAAAATGAGTCAATTTGCCTGTTAGATTAACTTTAAAGATGCACACATATGGGGCTGATGAGCAAGGAATTGTAATTAAGAAGACAGTGTTTATTTATAATTATGCTTTATTTATGTCCTTTTCACCATGTTATGCAATCTAAAGTTTTGATTACAAAAACTATGTGTGATCTGTTCTCAGGGAATACACACAAACCTCTGGTTAGGTATGTGTTTTCTCAAAGTCTTAGAGTGAACCGCTACTAAGTTCTTAATTCATATTGTACAATATATTTTTAATTGGTGTAAGTTTGGTTTACCTCATCCCTCACTCCATCCATTTCACAGAAATATTAATTAGTTCCTCTTTAATCTTTCCAGGCAATTCCATACTGTTTATGCAATGATGTATAAATAATGAAAAAGGCACACATTTATTCTATAGTTACTCAGATTTATGAACAATGCCGCATATACATATAATATCACTGGCCTCATATATCATGGACAATACATTTATAGAATTCCGTGATGTCAATAATACACAAGAAGCAAGTCCCATCCAGTGGCAGGATTAATGAGTCTGCTGAGCTGATTGCTAGTGAAGGAGGGCCAATTACAGCCGCTGTGCTGTGATAATAAGGAGGTAATTGCTTATTGTCAGTTATACCCACTTAAGGCCCTGTGTCCTCGGGTAGTAGGCAACAGCTCTCACTCATGAAGTGAACAAAGACTACAGCTGAGCTTCCTCTCAATCTTGCTTGTCTCTGTGGAACACAGACACACTGTGTGCGTATGAGTATGCATGTGAAAACAAATTGCAGTTTATAGCGTGGTGTACATGTAATCATGTAATCAACATAATCTCTATTAATGGCCAAAAAACGATGCTTGTTTGTTAGACATGGTCTCCTACTGCTTGTAGATGGACGCAAATCATTTCATGCAGGTATGATAAACTATGATAAATTGTCCAGTACTAGCATGCTCAATCAGATGTTAAATATACATATGCGTACTCATGCATACTCTCACCCACCCACGCACACACACACACACACACATACACACACACACACAGCAAAACTGTAAACACACAAACTCATGCAAACCTCTCCACATGTACATCCTTCCGGCAACAACAATGAAGGCAGGATGCGGGAGACGAACATCTGATTTGTCACATTTGAAACGCTAATGTTTAAACCAAAAGGAAGAGCACACAGTAATGTGTTCATTCATCTGCATAAACACCACCTGTCCCGGCACAGACAGCTCCTCAAGCACCGAAAGTTTAGTGGCAGCCTACGCGCCAGCCAATCAACGCCAGCCCAGCTGTGGTACCACCATACCGATCGTTTTCAAGTGTCAGAAAGCGCTCAGAGTGGTGTTGTCGGTGCTGGAGAGAGAATGCTTTCATTTCATGTCATCCGCCAGTGAGAAGAAGAGGCGACACACTAACACAAAGAAAACAGGGCACAAAATCACGATTGACATCCACTGGTAATTTATGCTGCCCCTTTATTTACGCCTGCACTGATTCCATATATTCCTCAGGACCTGCTTGAAGGGTAATTTAGATCATATTTGGTATACCGCAAGCTTGTTTGCTGCAAAAACATCCATCATTTGTCTCAGGTGTGTACAATGAGTTATCAAATTTCATAGTCCCATTGATCACTATGAAATCCTTTATATCATAATCATGTGTGGAACAGATCTCTAATGCCAAAGACCTAGTTTATTTGTTTATTTTTGTCTTTTTTGTGTACTTTTTCAGAGTTAAAATAACTGTCATATTTGTAACTTTGAATACTGTCCTCATTGTAAAGTTTTAATCAAAGACTCACCTGTCTTTGGAGACAACTTGTCAGAGACAACTTACAGGCTTGATGCTCTTTGCACATAGACATTTACTGATTCTTAAATAATAATAATAGACCACTAATGAATCACGGTTAGATGACCATGCCATTTCGTTGAGTGATGAGCATTTTTAAGTTTATACAGACATTTTCAAATTCACTTTTTTATACATTACTAATCCTACAATGAAGTGTGGTTCAATGTGATATTTTACATCTAAATGAAACTATAATAAAATTTTAATGAGACATTATTTTAATGTGAATATTCTTCAGATGTTATTTAATTTTAACTCACTGCTTATACAACCACTTAAAGGGTTGTTCACCCAAAAATGAAAATTCTGTTATGAGTTACTCGCCCTCATGTCGTTCCAAACCCATAAGACCGTTGTTTATCTTTGGAACACAAATGAAGATGTATATATATTTTTTTATGAAATCCAAGAGCTTTTTGACCCTGTCAAGTCAAGTCAAGTCAAGTCAAGTCACTATTATTTGTATAACGCTTTTAACAATGCAAATTGTGTCAAATCAGCTTTACATCATCCTGTATAGACAGCAATGCAGCTGAAATGTTCCTAGGCACAGGAATGTAGTAAGGACATTGTTAAAATATTCCATGTGACATCAGTGGTTCAACTGTAATTTTACAAAGGTACGAGAATACTTTTTGTGTGCAAAGAAAACAAAAATAACGAAAGTACCACAATGCATGCATGTGCATTCTTCTGCTTGTAAACAAGGCGTAGCACATGCGTGTTCTACGTCAGCAGCACCACACATGTCATGGTTCTCTCGAATTAATGGCAGAGGACGGTGACACAAAGAAGAGTTGTTGAATGAAGTCATTATTTTTGTTTTCTTTGCACACAAAAACTATTCTTGTAGCTTTGAAAAATTACGGTTGAACCACTGACGTCACAGCAATATTTTAACGATGTTCTTACTACGTTTCCGGGCCTGGGAACATTTCAATTACATTACTGTCTATGGATGGTCAGAAAGCTTTCGGATTTCATCAAAAATATCTTAATTTGTGTTCCAAAGATGAACGAAGGTCTTACAGGTTTGGAACGACATGAGGGTGATCAATTAATGACAGAATTTTCATTTTTGGGTGATCTATCCCTTGAAGAAGTGGCCACAATTCTGTCCATATCAACAAGTAACTAAAGTCAAGCCCTTCTTCTAGTCTTGTGACAGCCGTGAACAATGCCTGCAACCATAGATACAGTGACTAAAAGAAATATCAAAGATGCTGACTTCTGTGAACCCTGATAAATTGATAAAATGTTCAATAAACGATATTAATAAACAAGTCCAGTCTGTGGGTAAGTGCATACTGAATCTTAATTAACTGACCCCACCTTTTTAGAGTGCATGATGATAAGCAGCTGAGATGGAAAGACAACAACTGCATCTAAAATGCAACTGCTCAGCTCACATTCATATCTCTGTTAGTTATGGAACCTTATCTAAAGAAAGGAAAAAGGGGGGAGTTTGGAACCCAACCATATTTAGCACTCTAAAACAGGACTGACAACCATATTTTGCTCTAGTGTGACTGTATAGCTTCCGTGAACATCTAAAGGAGTCATAGAGAGAAGCCACAGAGAGGCCAATGATCACTTTGAGTGATTTGTTCAGTAGCTGAGAAGAGAGTAAAAGTGCACCAGTCAACTACTGTTCATCAAGAGCTTTGTGTAAGGCTGGCCTGAGTGAACAACAAACAACTGCTGAGATGTGGGAAGTACTGAAAAATATTGCTGGACAATTTATTTCAGTCTTCAAAAAGGCCTGGGAGGGGGAATCAATGGTTTAATTTTCAAATTCTGATCATTATAATAATGACAGTATAGCATGTTGTGGTTGTAATACTGTGAAATAAAAATATTACAGAGTACAAAACTGAGTCTGAATACTTTTGCAAGGCACTGCTGTTCTTGTACATTATTCCAGTCATCTCACATTACTGCAGTATGTTCAGTTTTCGTTGCTTTTATGTTGATGTTTAATACAGTACACTGAAATTCCCATCTCAGTCTTTCTCGGTACAAACATCTCTTCATAAAACCAACAGTAAATATCAGTTCATTTTAATGCTTACTGAAATGCCCTTAGATATTTTCAGACTGAAAGCAATAGAAATAAATTACACTTTTCCTTTGATAGATACAATACTGGAAAATTGTCAGTTGTCTGTTTTTATGTAAGTATGATATAAGTAATAGCCTTCGTCTCAACCTGACTCTTCTTTCAAGAGAAGCTTTCAGAGACACAATTGCGGACGAAGTCATTCAACCGCCACAGATATCATACAGGGGATACAGGAGGAAGAAAGGAACAATTAGAGATCATTTGGTGAAAGAGGCTTTCCATTGCTTTCAATCCAAAGGCCTTTGTCTTTTGCTGACCCCTCTAAGAGCAGAGTGGAAGGAGGAGGGGGCCATCCCCTAGACTCAGAACTGGAAACATACCTGACTCTTTCATCTTTGTGCAAGGGAGAGAGTACAAATACTACTGTCTGCCAACCACTTTAATCAACTTAATGCAACCAGCAGTCACTTACAAAGAGCTCCACAGATGCAGGCCTGAGATGGAGCTTTCAAGAAGCTCTGTGGCCCAGCATAGGGTGGATAGACTGGGGCTTGGGGTTTAGGAAAGGACAAGGGCCGCAGGACATAGGGGTGACACTCAGACAACCTGTCAGCAAAGTCATACTGGTCCGTGTTGGTTTTATTCTCTTTCTAAGTTTCTCCCTCCCTTTCTCTTTCTGTCTTCCTCTTTCTCTGCAGTCTCATCTATACAAGGGCTACATGCACTTCTGATATGATGTGCGGGTGATGGACCTTTGTTTAGTTCAAAGGTTTATACCTCTTTATTCCAGTCCCTTTGTGGATCCTAGAGCCCTGAAATATGTATCACTGTCCCCTTTTATTCTTGCCATCAGAAGGGGAAGGAAATCAAAGCTCAAACTTTCTCTGAAAGTCAGTTTGGAATCAAGAGTCCACCCAATGTCATCATCCACTAAACTGCTATCCGGTGTAAAAGGAATGGGAAAGGCCCAATAATTGTCTTTGGTTTTAATATATCCCTCAAATTGAAACTGGTTTCACCCATTCTCACACTTATTCCACATACTTATTTATTATAGAAACTGTAATGGCTCACATATATAGAAGCTTGAAGAAACAAAAACGTGTAAATCTGGCTGTAAATCTGTCCTGGAACTGGAAATAGGGGTGACACTCAGACAACCTGTCAGACAACCTGTCAGACAACAATCCACCCCCCCCCCCACCCCCCCGAGAGAGCACCAAAATACCTGGAAAAATCAAGACTGATGGTGATTTATACTTAGGACCAGGTTTGGCTGTAATTGTTTTTATTAAACATCACAACAGGCACCAGAATTGTGATTACTTTAAAGGCCTTAACACACCAAGCCTGTCGGCCATTGATCAAATATTTCTGTTGAGTGTCTGTCAGCCCAGGTTTTGCATTGTGTTCCACTTCATCAGCTCTAGTTAGACACATCTGTGGCTTTTTGGACAGTTGAGCATGTTAAATTAACACTGGACTGTCGATGAGAGAGATCTGATTGGCTGTTCAGCTTATAGCAAACAATGCACGAGAAGAAAAGATGGAAGGGATGAAATCAAGCAAACAACAAGGTCAAAATGGCACCCACGGAATGCTCTTCTACTTTTACATTTTCATCTCACCAGAGCATTACAATACGTAAATAATTTTATAACGTCATAGTCATCTGGAGTGAAGGAAGTGAAGACAAGCACAACTTTTTAGGCACGACGCAGGTGGCTTTTATCATAACTTGTCGGTTTGTAATGTCACAGGCTTAACTCTCTCTAAAGTTGTTGTGGTCACTCCAATGTCTTATCAGTTTTAGGAACGCAACGTCTAAATTGGCAACTTGTTGAATCATCATCATATACAGATGCAGCTGAGCGATTTATGGCTGGGAAGCAGAGAAACCACCATGTGGCCAGACTCTCTACTCCACGCATGTGTGATCTTATAAACTCAGGGGAGGGATAGATGGGATTACGGAGGCTCCATTGTCTCCCCAGTGGGACAACTAATGATGTTCCTCAGTCGTGACTTCTCTTGTAGACCGTGCAATCATCTCCCCACCTACCGTGCGTCCTACGAAATGCGCCCAACACTGATCTTACAGTAAGCTCTCTAAAGCTGCACTCAGAGTTGAAAAGACACCCGGTGTAAATACTAGGGGCGTCACCAACAGCAGCTGCAGTCAGTCCACTGAGAGGCTGATTAGCTTTCCAATGGATCCCTCAGACACAGCTATCTGATTCCCTGCTCATCCAGTGATCCCCCTGTATTGATGTATAGCATTAGATACGACACCTGCTGTTAGTCAATTAATTCAATTGTGTACATCAGAACATCATTTAAGTTGCATTGTGTTTTGAGGAGAGCAGTGTAATCAAAGATTAAAACAAGGCTTATTCTAGATGCTTTAAGGAACAAATCGGCAGGATCAAGGGAGAGTAATATTACATGAACTTAACTCCCGCCACAGATTAAAATCACAAAAGAGCAGTATACATAGCATCCTGTAGTTCTATAGTAATTAATAAAACTCTTTTCAAAAACAGAGAAGTCAATGAGCCTTTTCTCATGATGTGTTTTCTCTGTCTCTAATCATGACAGAGCTTTCAGTCGTTTCTGGAATAATAAATTACATGTTTTAAGTCCCGTTCCCATTGATGTGGCAGTAATCACCTGTGCTGAAACACTTGATTGGTTAGTTATTTACTTCAGTATTGGCTAAAATTCAATATGTGTTAAAATGCATCAAAAACTAATTTTGAAAAACAGTATAGACTTAAATGATGTACAAAACTGACTAGTTATACTATATTATTAGATATAGCTATTTTATGAACAAACATCTATTTGATTTCTATTTCTATTGTTATTTTTTTTGAACAGTTGGAACTATAGAACGGAATGGAAATAACTTGAAACAACTTTACAAACAAAGTTTTTTGAACAGTTGTTTCAATTTTCAATTTTAAAGTTTATGACTTAAAACACTAGCTGAACTGGGCACAGAGATAGTGACTCTGAGGATGATGTCTCCTTGTCTCCGAGATATTAGAGAGCCACTTTAACTGTGTGGTGTAGGTGCCACTGTGAATTGGAGCGCTTGCGGGCATGACCTTGTTTTTAACTTAATAAAGTGCTGAGTTGTGCACCTGGCTGAAGATTAGCAGTCAGACACCTGCTGAAAGGAAGAATTGAAAGTCCTCTAGTACTCACTTGCTCTCTTATGAAGAGGTTGCTGAAACTGCTTCAGTCATGACACATTCTCAACACAGCCTTGTCTGTCATTGTTAGATTGGTGGGGCTTATTAGGTTTTCACAAAATGATCTTGTTATATTGTATCAAATAACATGTTTCATTACAGTGTCTATGTTATGCATATTTCATTTTAATGTGATAATTAATATAGTACAACAACATGATGATTAAATATTAAGTACATTGGTTTGAAATATTCAGTACCAGTGTAATTACATTGTAACTATATTGTGATACACCACATTACATGTTACCCCCA